>JAJPUD010004841.1:0-63432 GCA_023553655.1 Myrmecobius fasciatus
GTGCCTCTGTCTCTGTCTCTCTCACACACACACAGAGACACACACACACACACAGAGGATATGTGGACTAGTCAACAAGGTCTTCACAATCAGGACTTATTGATCACCTAGCCTTCAAAAAAGAAACTGTCTAGAAAACTGTTCTTAACTGTTCATGCCTGAAGTTTTCAAGAATAATCCTGGAGAATTACTCTTTCTAAGATTGAGGACTTCTAGAACCACCTACAGGACATTTAGTGGCGTCATTCCCTGGACATCCTGGATAGAGTCCAAAAGTCCACATGCCCAAGCCACAAAGGTGACAGACAAAAAGTATTTGGGAAGCAATTACTATGGGCAAGACGCTAGAGTTACATAGAAAGACAAAAAACACTATTCCTGGTCACAAGGGACAGAGATTCTAATAACAGATACAACAAAGATAAATATACATAGATATAAACAGGATCTCTATAGAATAGATGGAAACTAAGCTCATAGATAAAGGCACTGACCATGGGCAAGGGGAGAGAACAGGAGCAATAATGGCCTTGTGTATAAGGTAGAAATGGAGGTAAGTTTGAGGGCACCTAAAAGGCAAAGGTGAAGACATTTTAGCAATCAGATTCCTTTCCAGTCCTGTGCAAAGTTAGTCAGGAGAAGGATTAGGAAGATTATGTATCTTGGATGAGAAAATTAAGTTGGATCACTATAGCATGCTAGGAATCCAAGATAAGCTAGACTATCAGCAGGACATCTACTGATTTTCTGTCGTGGATCTCCACAATGGTTATAATCGAACAAAATGGTTCCATTGATCCAACAAGATTCTACCAATTGGAGCACATGCTTCAAGAGTTCTCTGAGGCCCTACCATTTCTCAGACATATGTTTATTTTAAATCACTGAGAATATGAACTTCTTTGAAATAGTGTAATATTTTGTCTAGATTTATTATCTCACTGTATTTAGCAAGGCATAAAGTAAAGATAATTGAAGATCAGCTAGAGATGGCAGTACCAGTTAATAAATGGCACTTCTATGGAGGTGATATCAAGAATATGGTTCACATAGAATATAAGCAGGAAATGATTACTGACACTGAGAAGATGCTTATCACTTACTACACTGGTCATAAAAATTATTAGGACTCGAAGACATTTTAGAGATTATACAGAAGGCCATTATTGCTCCTGTTCTCTCTCCTCACCCATGGTCAGTGCCTTTATCTATGAGCTTAGTTTCCATCTATTCTATAGAGATCCTGTTTATATCTATGTATATTTAGATCTGTTGTATCTGTTATTAGAATCTGTGTCCCTTGTGACCAGTAGTGTTTTTGTCTATGTAACTCTAGTGTCTTGCCCATAGTAAGTGCTTCCCAAATGCTTTTTATCTGTCACCTTTGTGGCTTGGGCCTATGGACTTTCGGGCTCTATCCAGGATGTCCACGGATGACATTGGAAATTGATAGAGAATCATTTTATTTTTAAACAAATCTTTCAGCAATATGAATGTATAATTCAGAAGAACTGTAAGCAGAAGGGGGGAAACGAGCTATCTAGTATGAACCCCTCTGGTGCCATCTGGGCTGGGAAATATGAGCAGGCCTTTAAAAACTTGGTTAGCTACTACCACATGCCCAGTATTGGCCTTTGCTGATCTAATCAAATCTTTTATATTACAAAGGACCCCAGCTTTAATGGTTCTGTAGCAGGAGAGCAATGAATACCCAAGGTTCATCACGTTGGCCAGCAGGAGACTTATTAACAAGGAAATTCATCCAATCTACAAATTGGAATTTTTTGGCTTTGAAGAGGAATGTAACTGACAAGCTTCATGGGGGGAGGGGGGTGTCTGTGTGGACAACAATCTAACTGGCATATATTACAATAAATGCTAAATTGGATTCTGCCAACCAGAGTTTGGTACAAATGCCAGAAAATTGTGAATTCAGCAACAACGTTGGCTAAAGAAGATAAGTGTGAACAAAGATAAACTACCTTGTAGATCTCTCTGTTCATTAGTGAGTTGAGAGCCAATCCTCCTGGACCACGTTGGCCATGATGACTGGTAGCAAACCCAACTGCAGAATGAAGGAATGACATTGAGGAAGGGACAGAAGTCGGAGCTAAGCTATGGAGTATTATACCAGATGGTAATTGATCCTACATGAGATATGGGAAAACAATTTGTGCAGTCCAAAGCTGATCAGCATATGGCTCTGAAATTTTTCCTAGAAAATTTTGAACATTTGGGTCAAGATAAAATTCTGCATCTGGTGTAAACTAGCTGCCATTGGCCAAAAATGACAATTTACATGGATAAGAAGGGTGAACCATTTGCCCAGTGAGGTCAACAAAAACTGTCACTAACACAAGCTGCTTACCTAGAGAGCATTAAAATCAGTAAATGATTGCCTCTGGAATACTGACATTTTTCCCGGGAAGAGGATACAAGAGCATAACAATCTAGTGGCAGTAAATCATTTCATGTATATGAATTTGAAAAATTTTTACAGTAGCCAAAGTGCTATTAGAGAACTACTGAGTGTGGCTTTTCTACTAGGGTCTATGCTAACCACAATTAAAATTTTAAGAGCAAACAAGAGCCATATATAATTATATTGAAAATTATTCCATGTGAATTGAAGTGGGATTAATTTTTTGACTCTAAATGAGTATTTTTGTTTTAAATTAGTAGCCACATGTGAATATAAAAAGCAAAACATCCAAATAACTTTATTATCTGAGGGCAAATATATTGGAATGAAAATTAAAGATGCAATCACTTGGTTATTGGTAGCAAATGGAAAACAATATAGCTGCTAAGAACTGGGTCACAGAGTCCTTCTAATGTAGACCATGTTTCTCTTGACCTAAGAGAGAGTCTCTGTCCTCAGGATTGCGGCTGATCCATTTTGAACTTCCTTTGCATGTATAAAGGAATCATAACTCCTCTTTAATGAACATAACTTTATATGAAGATGATGTGGTTCCCATCAGTTTTTCTAACTATTATCTACCACATAGGATTCATTGGCTCAGAGGCCAAATGTAATCCATTTTGGGTCTGAATCTGTAAATTATATTCCTATCTACTCAGACTCAGGTTGAAAGGGGAAACAAATTTAGATTGATGCTGAACCCATAAGCTTTTAGTAGAAAAGGCAACATGGATTGGGAGCAGACACGGATTAGGAGTTTGGAGACATAAAAACAATTCTTAACATTTGATTTTAAATATTTTGAACTTCAAATTCTCTCCTTCCTTCTTCCCCTCTCCCTCTCTGAGAAGGCAAGCAATTTGATATACTTTATACATGTGTAGTCATGCAAAACATATTTCCATTTGTAGTAGAAGAAAACACAAACCAAATAAATAAATAAAATTAAGAAACATAAAGAAAATGGTATTTTAAAAATTTGTTTTGTTTGTTTTAAGCATTCAGACTCCATCAGCTTTTTCTTTGAAGATGATGTCTTTAAAAATTGTCTTGGATTTAAAAATTGTATTGCTGAAAATAGCTTAGTCTTTCACATTTGATCATGCAGTATTGCTATTTCTGTATACAATGTTCTTTTAGTTCTGTTCTTTTCACTTGGCATAAGTTCATGTAAGTCTTTAAAGATTTTTCTGAGAGCATCCTTCTCATCATTTCTTATAGTATAATAGTATTCTATCACAATCATATACCCCAACTTATTTAGTCATTTCCCAATTGATGGACATTCCTTCCATTTCCAATTCTTTTGCCACCATAAAAAGAGCTGCTATAAATACATATGGTCATTTTTCCTTTTATTAAATCTCTTTGGGATATAGAACTAATAGGTTAATTTCTGTGTCAGAGAGTATGCAGAGTTTTATAGTAATTTGGGAATAGTTCCAAATTGCTCTTCAGAATAGTTGAATCAATTTTCCCACATCGCCTCCAACATTTGTCATTTTCCATTTTCCCTGTTATATTAGCCAATTTGATAGGATAGGGTGGTACCACAGCATTGTTTTAACTTGCATTTCTCTAACCAATAGTGATTTAGAACATTTTTTTCATTTAACTAGTTTCCATTTGAAAACTACCTGTCCATATCCTTTAAATATTTATCAACTGAGGATCAATTTTTACTCTTATAAATTTGATTCAGTTCTCTACAAATTTGATAACTGAGGCATTTATCAGAGAAACTTGTTGTAAACATTTTTTTCACAATTACTATTAATCTTCATCGTGCTTTCCCCCCCTTTTTTATCTTGTCCTTTCTCCTTTCACCCTGCCCATCCTCAGATGTTTTGCTTCTGATTACTACCTCCCCCAATCCCCTGCTCCTTCTATCCATCTCTCCTCCTCTTCTCCCCTTCCCCTCTTCCTTTTCTGTATAGTAAGATAGACTTCTATACCCAAGTGAGTATATTATTCCCTCTTTGAGCTGTTTCCAAGGGAAATAAGTTCAAGCACTCCCTCCTACTTCCTCCACTATAAAAGCTTTCCCATTTCTTTTATGTGAGATAATTTATCCCATTCCACCAGGCCCTTATCCATTCTTCTAGTGTATTCCTCTTTCTCACCCTTCAATTTTATTTTTCAAGATACCATCCTATCATATTCAATTCACACCCATGCCCTCTGAAGTATGTTCCTTCTAACTACCCTAATAATGATGGAATTCTTAGGAGTTACATGTATCATATTCCCTTGTAGGAATATAAACAGTTTAAACTATTGAATCCCTTTTGATTTTTTTCCTGTTTACCTTTTTATAATTCTTGCATTTTAAAATCAAGATTTCTATTCAGCTTTGGTTTTTTCACTGGGAACATTTGGAAGTTCTCTATTTTGTTGAATATCTATATCTATATCTATCTACATCTATATTTATGGATATAGATATAGATAGATAGATTTCCTTGTACCATCCAGACTAGCTCTCTGGAGGATCTCAATACCAGTCTGAGTCCTTAGTCTTAGAAGAGGAGTGATGAGGTAGGAACCCCTGTGGTTGGTCAAATATGGAGTCCATTGATTTCAAGTTCTCTCAGCCTTAAATACTTTAGCACAATTACATCATCACAGCACACTGAGCATCTGCTAACTAGTAAGATTGCATCACTTCAGCACATTGGGCATGTACTAATTATAAGCACCTTGTTATTATTTTATATATGCCTCTTTACTGCAAGTATCTCTGCTTCTAGTAGAACATCGGTTGTCAAGCCCACCTGACTTTTCAGGAAGGCTGAGAAGCCCCCAAAGGAAAATGGAAGTTGAACCAGACATTGTCAGCAAGTTCCCTCTGGGCTGAAGGGTCTCATGCCTCACCGAGAGTTCCCCAGAAGAATTATAGTCAGTTTTGCTGAATAGATGGTTATTAGTTGTAATTCTAGATCCTTTACCCTGCTGAATATTATATTCTAAGTCATATAGTCCTTGAATGTAAAAGCTACTGAATCTTGTATTATTCTGACTGTGACCACCATATTTGAATTGTTTCTTTCTGTCGGCTTGTAATATTTTCTCCTTGACCTGGGAGCTCTGCAATTGCCTGTAATATTTATGGTAGTCTTCATTGAGGATGTTAGACCCTACCAAATATAGAAAGAAATAAGGGGGAAAGGGAATATGACAAAGTGAGGTATAAAAGGTACATTTATGGCAGTGGGACAAAGTATGTAGATTAATGGGAGGGAATTAATAAAGAGGGAAGGAAAAGGTGGAATAGGATAAAGTAGGATTCAGAAGGGAGTTTAGATTAACTGGAATAGAAAATGGTGTGTAGATTAAAGGGAATGGGATAAAAAGGGAAGGAAAGGGTGGGGGAGAAGATAAGGAAGGGATTCTTTTTGGTAGGAGGAAGTTAAATAATAGCAAGGCAAGTTAAGAAGTAGAATTAATGTAGAAGAATCAGTATGGATAGGAAACAAGATATACACAAACACACAATAAAAAGGATCAGGAGTAAAATGTATTAGGGGAAAAAAAGTAGGGCTAGAAATTATTGATCTCAGACAAAGTCAAAGTTAAAGATTCAATCAAGAGAGAAATTTACATTATAAACCAGCCATATTAATAATCTCTTAGACACATATAAATGCTTACGTATATATGTATGTCTGTTAAATGTATGTGAATATGTATGTATGTGGTTGTATGTATGTATGTGTGAATAGCTATGTCTACACACACACACACACACACGAATAATTGGACTAGCTGAAAGCTGCAACCAAAAAAATAATCTTGACACAATAATGAAAGAAATAATCAAAGAAAGTTGTCCTGAAGTAATAGAACACGAGGGATATATAGAAAAATAAATAGAGATGGATGCACACACACACACACACACACACATACCTTTTGTGTGTGTGTGTGTGTGTGTGTGTATGTAAATGTAGTCTGCTATGGAGAAGTGGGGGGATGAAAGAGCAAAAAAAAAATAAAGTAAAAAGTGCACAGCAGAGAACAAAATAAGAAAAGATGAACCATCATGAATATAATATCTTCCATTATTACATATGCTTTCTTTTTTTCTGTTTTTTCCTTTATTTTGTTTATTTTTTTTTTAACACATATTGCTTTATGAATTATGTTGGGAGAGAAAAATCAGAGCAAAAGGGAAAAAAAAACATGGGAGAGATAAAAAAAAAAAAAGCAGACAAAAAGAAGTGAACATAGCTTGTGTTGATTTATATTGTCTCCATGGTTCTTTTTCTGGATGCAAATGGCATTTTCTGTCCAAAGTCTATTGGTATTGCTTTAAATCACTGAGAAGAAACGTCTCATAGTTGATTATCACACATTCTTGTTATTATTGTGTACAATGTATTCCTGGTTCTGCTTGTTTCCCTCAGCATCAGTTTGTGTAAACCTTTCCAGGCCTTTTTATGATAAGCTTGTTCATTTTTTATAGAAAAATAATGTTCCATTATCTTCATATCTCACAACTTATTCAGCCATTCTCCAATTGATGGGCATTTACTCATTTTCCAATTCTTTGCTACTACAAAAAGAACTGCTACAAACATTTTTGCACATGTGAATCCTTTTCCCTCCTTTATGATTTCCTTGGGATACAGACCCAGTAATGGCACTGCTGGGTAAAAGGGTATGTACAGTTTTATAGCCCTTGGGCATAGTTCCAGACTGCTCTCCAAAATGATTGGATCATTTCACAACTCCACCAACAATGCATTAGTGTCCCAGTTTTCCCATGTCTCCTCCAACATTTATCATTTTTTCCTGTCATTTTAGCCAATTTGAGAGGTATGAGGTGGTGTGTCAGAGTTGTTATAATTTGCATTTCCTTAATCAATAGTGATTTAGAGCATTTGTTTCTTATAACTATAGATGACTTTAATTTCATCATTTGAAAATTGTCTGTTCATATCCTTTGACCATTTATCAATTGGGGAATGACTTGTATTCTTGTAAATTTGACACAATTCTTTATATATTTTAGAAATGAGACCTTTATCAGAAATATTTATTATAAAGATTTTTTCCTAGCTTTGTACTTTTCTTTTAATATTGTTTCTGTTGCTTTTGTTTGTGCAAAACCTTCTTAATTTAATGTAATCAAAGTTGTCCATTTTACCTTTCATAATGTTCCCTAGTTCTTCTTTGGTCATAAATTCTTCTCTCCAAAAATCTGATAGATAAATTATCCCTCATTCTCCTAATTTGTTTATGCTATCCTTTATGCCCAAATTATATATCTATTTTGACCTATTTTGTATGAGTTATGAGATGTAGATCTATACTGAGTTTCTGACATATTACTTTCCAATTTTCCCAGAAATTTTTGTCAAATACTGAGTTCTTATTCCAGAAGCTGGAGGTTGGGGATTCATCAAATATTAGATTGTTATAGACACAATTGATTATTGTGTCATGTGTATTTACTCTATTCCACTAATCCACCACTATATTTTTTAACCAGTACCAAATAGTTTTGATGACTGCTGCTTTATAAGATAGTTTTAGTTTGATACTGCTAAGCCACCATCCTTTATATTTTTTTTCATTAATTCCTTTGAAATTCTTGATGTTTTGTTCTTCAAGATGAATTTTGTTATTTTTTCTAGTTCTATAAAATAATGTTTTGGCAGTTTGATTGGTATGGTACTGAACAAGTAGATCAATTTAGGTAGTTTTGACATTTTTATTATATCAGCTTGGCCCAGCCATGAACAATTGATATTTTTCCAATTGTTTAGTTCTGACTTTGTGTATGACGGATTTTGTAATTGTGTTCATGTAGTTCTTGCCACTGGATTTAGATGGCTGTGGAGGAGAAATTGAGGCAGGAGATCTTGCCCAGCCCTCCCTCACTTGAATCCAATTCATTTACTTGTCATGATATCATCTCTCTGATGTCAAGGTCTCCTTTTATAAGGAAGGATAAACAACAACCTTTGAAAGTAAAGCTTGGCCTGGAATTGGCCAGGGGAAAGACTCCTTCTTTCCTTCTCTCCTTCCTTCCTTCTTCCTTCACCTTCTTTCCTTCTCTCCTTCCTTCCTTCTTCCCTCTTTCTTTCTCTCCTTCCCTCCCTCTGTCCATAAAGGATATCATACCCTTACCTACAGATGTTCTTAAAAGCATTTTTTTTTCTCTTTTGCACCTCTGAAATCTTCGAAGATATCTTGGGGCTTACCACCAAAATGATGTCAATGTAATTTATCTAGCTTGATTTCATTTGGGCCTTTTCCACAGTTCCATAGAAGAGGATAGCAGTCACCTATTCAAGATAGGAATAGTTAATAGCAGTATGGAAGCCGATACCTTCATAGACAGCTTCAATCTCAAAACTGGCCTGGGTATTAGAATATATATTAGTGTTATGCAGATGAAGGAAAGGTAGCCCTCTTGTTCTCACTTATGTCCTTCTTGTACTTTTACTTGAACTCAGCAATGAAATGGCCATATGCTTGCCAAAGTCATACCAACCAAAGTGGGTATCCTTAGCTGTGGCCTTAATTTCAAAGATGCCCCCTTCAATGATGAGTGGAGACATCAAAAATCCCACCTCCAAGGCCAAATTTGGAAAAATGCATTTCACTTGGAATTGATCTTTTTTGTTCAAGCCATAAGTTAGAGCAGCAGCAATTGTAACCCTTGATGATTTGGAACACATCGAGACCAATGATGATTTCAGCATCTTTGGTGGCCTGATGTTGCAAATCACTGAAGTAGGCTGGTAGTGGGATAAAAAAAATATTTTTGACAGTCTTCTGAAGGTAAGATTCAACAATTTCTTTCATCTTAGTCAAGACCACAGAATATACTTCTGGGTGGAAACTTTTGGTCTCTCCTTTATATTTCACTAGAACCTTAGACCTGCCTGATGAAAAGCCAGTGTTTCACGTACAACTGTAAAACTGCATGAACAAATCTGTGATTGATCAGATGTTTGAATTCAAAGACTGTGTTGGGAGGGCTCATTGCAACTTGATTCTTTGTAGCATCACTGATTAAATGCTCTGAGTCAGTGAAGGTGATGTGGCTTGGAGGGGTCTTGTTCCCTTGGTCATTAGCAATGATCTACACTCTCCCCAATCAAAAAACTCCCACATATCCTACAAGTGCTGCCAAGATCAAATCCCTTTGACATAGTTGCTGGGGAATGAAGAGTTATAGCTGACCACTGTGGAGTAAGAAAGGCTGCTGCTGCATTGATTTAGTGAGTTCTCATCTATGTTTGACAACTAAGGCATTATATATATATATATATATATATATATATCAATGATGCATAAAATTTCAGACTTGGAGTTAGAGAACACCTGAATTCAAATCCTGTCTCAGATACTTACTAGTTGTATGACTATGGGCAAATCATTAAATATATCTCACAATCAGTTTCTTCATCTGTATAATGGGCAGAATAATACCTATCTCCCAGAGATAATAATTGTAAAGCCCAATGCCTGATACAAATAAGCACTATATAAAAGTTAACAATTATTATGACTATTATTACCACAAAGAATTACAGTGAAGATCAAATGAGATAACATATATAAATTATTTTATAAATGTTAAAGTATACACACTTTTAGCAATTTTTGTTATTATTATTAATTAGCAATTATTATTAACTGCTAATAAAAGCATCGCTGACAGTCATTAGTATACTTCCTCCATGTTTTAAATCAAGACCATTTTAACAGAAATCAAAGAAAGATTCTTTTAACAAGGAAAAACAAGGTTCTAGTTTTTGTTTTTGTTTTCTCATATTAGATGTGGAAGGAAGATGTGCTTTGAGCATCAAAAGAAAAACACAAATATTTGTGCATGATTCTTGCTGATGAGAATGATATCATCAACCATGCCTTCTTATTTAATTGTTCGAGAATGGGAAGAGGCCTTTCAGAACAATTTTGTTAACTGATTGTCTTAGAAAGTATTCCCACAAAATGAATTATTATTTTCTATGTTGTTCTGGTAGTGGTGGTTGGTATTTAGTCATTTCAGTCAGATCCTTCATGACCCCTTTTTGTGGGAGAAGGTGGCCTTCTTGGCAGGAATACTGCCATTATTTTTTTCTTCTGCTCATTTTATAGTTGAGAAAATTGAGAAAACAGGAAGTGACTTGCCCAAAATAATACAACCAATAAGTGTCAGGCCAGATTTCAACTGGGTCTTCCTGACTCCAGATCCAATACTGAGCCACTGGACTAGCTTCAATGTGATTTCATTGTATTGGGGAACTCTCAGGTGGGGAAACTTTTTCCACTATGCAGACCAAAACCTTATCTACAATTTATGGTTTAAGAGAGTTGACTAGGGGATTGAGAGGTCACATAACTGATATACGTAGAAATAGGACTTGAAACCAAATTCTTCCTGGCTTCAAAAATTTTCCCCACTCACTTCAACAAGCTTAAACAACTGAAAATGTGAGGAGAGAATTAAGAAAAAAACAAACAAACAAAAAAAACTACATGTGTTATCCAAGAAGCTGAATGAGTACAGAATGGTATACTTTGAGAAGCAATGTAAGAACCTGCATCTGAAAGAGAGGGTCAATTTATAACTCACAATTTATAATAAATAGCATAACTTTTTATACTTTATGTTCTATTTTATTTTAAAAATATTTATTTAACATCTATTGTTTTACATTGTCTATATTAACTCCCTATCTCTCTCTCCTTCCATGGAGAGCCATTTCTAATTTTAAAAAAAAATCTTTTTTTAATTAAAAAAGGAAGAGGAAATCAACAAAACCAATCAATATATCTGAGAAATCAGACATTTTACAGTGTTAGAATATATGGCTGTGGAAGTAGGACTATAAAGAAAGCTGTGTCATAGAATCAACCTTTTTGAATTGTGGTGCTAGAAAAGATTTACAAGAGTTCCTTGGATTCAAATCAGCCAGTACATTAATAATTACTCACACTATTTACTAGAAGGTCCAATGTTGAAGTTGAAGCTTAAATACTTTGGGCATATTAGTGAGAAGGCAGGACTCATTGGAAAAGGCCCTGATGTTGGGAAAACTGAAGACCAAAGGCTAAAGGAAAGGAGGATGGAGAGCAGTGTGAAAGCAATGCATATAAGTTTGGATAGACATAGGGAGATAGTGGAGAACAGAAGGGCTTGACATAAAATAATCCACATAATTACAAAGAGGCAGATATGACTGAATGATTAAACAAGAAAAATACCTGTTGATTACCATGTGCTCATTTGGAGTCAAACTTGCTCTTTACATTTTACAACCTTCAGTTGTTCCGTGGTGTTTTCTTTTCTCATTTACATTATTATAAATTGTCTGTATTTTATAAGCACAATAATAGTCATTTTATATTGTTTTCCTGACTCTACTTCATTTTGCTCCATATCATGTAAATATTTTCATGTTTCTCAGTATTCATCATGTTTACCATTTCTTAGTATACATTAATATACCATTGCATTTATGTATCAAAATTTATTTAGTTATTACTCAAAGAATGGACATCTACTCTGTTTTCAATTCTTTGCTATTACTAAAAAAGCATTGCTACAAATACTTTTTCATATATAAGGACTTTCACGTTTATCAATGTTATTTGGGGGGTATATGCATAACAAGGAATATCCTGGTCAAATGGCATGGATACTTTGATCATTTTATTTGCTGTAATTCCAAATTGTTTTCAGAATGGTTATACCAATTTATAGCTCAACCAATGATACATTAGTGTACTTATATCTCTACAATTGTTCCAATTGATTTTTTCTATCTTTTGTCATCTTTGCCAAATTGCCATATGAAAGCTGAAACTTCTGGGTAATTTTCATTTGTATTTTTTATTATTTTTAATTTGGAACATTTTTTCATATTTTTTAATAGTTTGCACTTTTCATGACTACTCACTCCTTTGACCAGATATCTTGAGGAATGGCATTTGTGGTTATATGTTTATTAGTTATGCTTATATTGCCACAGATATCTGCTAAACTTTTTGCCCATTTGATTGCTTTCCTTCTTATTTTAGAGGCATTAATTTTGTTTGCACAGAAAATCTTTCCTATTTCATGAAATTAAAATTATCTATTTAATCTTCTGAGATGGCTTCTATCTTTTTTTGTTGTTGTTGTTGTTAAAAGATTTGTCCGCTGCCTATAGCTGAAAAAAATTCTGCTTCTCTTCTAAATTTATATGGTATAATCTTTAATATTCAAGTCATATATCTTTTTTGTTTTGGCTAGGCAAACAGGGTTATGTGACTTGCCCAGGGTGACACAGCTAGTGTCAAATGTCTGAGGCCAGATTTGAACTCAGGTTCTCCTGATGCAGGGTCAGTGCTCTATTCACTGTACCACTGAGGCACCTCTTTGAATTTCTTGTGGAATATTGGCTTAGTTATTAGCCCAAGCCTCATTTCTGCCAGATTGCTTCCCGATTTTCTCAGCATAAATAGTGTAATGTAAAGCATCTTTTAAAGCCTCATATATTGGTAAGTATAAAAACTTTGGGTGTCTGAGGATACAATTTTTTTAAAGGAAAAAAACAAGATTAAAACACATACCATCTTCACTGAGACTTGCGGTCAGAATGTTTTAATCACACATTGCTGAACATACTAGGGATTTATACAGATAACTCAGTGGCATTTGCCTATGACTTTTCTACTTTATTTCTAGAATAATTCAGAAAACTGCCCTTCTTAGACAAAAATTTTATCTGCTAACTTTTAAATGAGTTCTCTCATTGCCTATGTATCTATTTTAGAAGTCATAGAAGCTGAGGAAGCTGAGGAAGCTGAGGACATTTAACTTGACTTTAACATTGTTCATCAGCATCACTAAATTCAAGAGTTCAGTCAAAGGAGTTCTATCATTTAGCTATAGCCTTGGTTTAAAAAACCATTTGGAGAACAAATCACAATATGATGATCAAATTTATTGACAGATCTGGCTCCAACTTATTTTGTTTGCCTTATTCTATCAGACTTGCTATGTTCCAGTCAAACAAGATTGTCTCTGAAATGAACAATCTGTTGATTGGTTCTATGCATTTGTACAAGTTAGCTCCATACTTGAAAGGTATCCTCTCATCTTCTCATCTCAGAATTTTTACTTTTCCTAGAAATTCAGTGCAGGCAGCTCCTGCTTTTTCAGACTAATAATGGGGACACTGACTTTGAACTCAACAATGGCCAGGAGAATAAGAAAGGACTCAGAGTTTTTTGTTTGTTTGTTTATTGTTTTTGTTTTTTAAGAAAGCAGAAGTCACTAAAGTTAGAGCAGAATGCGACTGTGGTCTAGCCCTCTTGGTGCTATACATTAATCTTCAGTATTCCTCAGCTTAGTAAGTATACCATATCACATGAAATCATAAATATAGACCTGCAAGGAAATTCATACAAACTACCTCACACAAAGAATTGTGGAATGCCAGACTTTGAAGACACTTCAGAGATCATCTAAGCCATACTTGAACAAGGATTCCTTCTCTTAAGCATCCAAGAAGTTATTTGCATTTGTTATATTACACTTAAATCTTTCTCTTTGAAACCTTTAGTCACCACCAGTACTTTTTTGTTTTGTTCTGGGTTTTTTTTTTTTTTTGCTGAGGCAATTGGGGTTAAGTGACTTGCTCAGGGTCACACAGCTAGGAAATGTTAAGTGTCTGAGATCACATTTGAACTCAGGTCCTCCTGACTTCAGCACTGGTGCTCTATCCACTGCACCAACTCTCTGCCCCTTATCATTATTACTTTTGCCATTAATAGTAGTCAAGCAGAAAATAAACTTAAGCTTTTTTTACATAACCTTTCGAACTCTAGAATACAGCTAACAGATTCCCCTTTCCCCCGAGGAATTTTCACTTCTTTTAACCAATTGTGAAGGCTCTCTATCTCCCTAGTTGTCTTTTTCCAGAAGATCTCTAACTAGTTAATTTATTTACAAAAATGTATCTGCAGAACAGAACATAAATACTTCCAATGTAAGGTAATCAGCATTGAGTATAATATAATTAGATCTATCATCTTTTTAATCCTGAATACCTTGCAGAGAAAGCTCAGATGGCAGAAGAGAAGCTAGAACTTACGTGCTCTATGAAAGCTAGGTGAGAAATCCAAGATACAAGAAAAGGAAATGGATGGGCAACCCTGGACCTGAATGTGGAAGAAAGTGGAGCATTAAGGGACTCAGTGTGGAAACTAAAAAGCGTTTCTGGGAATTTAGCTCATACTGGTTCTCATTTCTTCTTTGTGCCTTGGAGGATCACCAAAATCACAACATGAAATGATTTCTGGAAAACAAAGCAATAGCTAATCAAAGACTCATTGAACTTGAAAATTATGTTTGGACAATAACCAATGCCCTTCTCCTAAAAATGTGTAAATGTTACTTTCCTATTACTGACCAGAAAGAATTTAAATAATCTCTGAATGATTAAACATTTCCACAACTTTTCAAGAAAGAACTGAACTAGATGATGTCAAAACTATTGTATCTAACTTTAAAAATGTGAGCCAGGAGAGAATTTTGAAACAATGGTGGAGTAGGTGAGGAAATTCTAAGCTCTCCAGATTTTTCTCATAAATAAGACAAATGAGCACCTCTGGGCCAAGGTAGAATGGCAAAAATAAACAAGAGTTGAGATAGAATAGTGGTCCTCCTGGAATATCTGAAGAAAGACACCAGGAAAGAGTTTTGGCCCATGTGAAGTGCAACCACCTTTAGACTAGCTCCACTGAAACAGCAATTAATCAATCCTGGGGTGGGAGGTAGCCTCAGCACCAGCCACAGGAATTTTTACCTCCTGGACAATGTGGGGAGTCATATGTTTGAGAAGGGAAGACTGAAGGAATATCTGTTGTCAAGGGATGCCAGGCCCCGGGTGTGCTGCTGAAGATGTGGCACTGGTCAAGAAAGAACCATCATATACCCAATGAATGCAGAAACCTTGGGTTAGGGACACTACTGGTTGTGGACAAATACAGGAGGGCAAAATTATCAATTTTGGTTCTAAGCTAGAACAGAGAATTGAATGAGGACCTGGGATCACAGGCACCATCCCTCACCTCCCAGGACCACAGGTAATTACAGTAATAAGTTGCTATAGATTAAAAAAAAAAGCAGGCAAATGGAAAAGAACCTAACTATAGAAAGTTACTATGAGAATAGAGAAGACTGGGATTCATCTTCAGAGGAGGATCCCGAAGTAAAAAAAAGTTCTTACTCCCAAAGAGTAATGTCAAATGTTCACCTGCCCAAACAGAATGCATAGAAGAACTCAAAAAAGACTTTAAGGGTCAAATTAGAGAAATTAAGGGGAAACTTCTCAAAATCTAAGAAAAACAAGAAGATTATGAAAAGAAACACAATGAACTGGAAAAGGAGATCCAGAAACTTAAGGAAGAAAATGACTCCTTGAAAATTAGAGTTGGGCAACGGGAAGCCAGCAAAGTTATAAGAGATCAATTAAACAAAATATAAAGAATAAAAAAATAGAAGGGAATGTGAAACATCTCATAAGAAAAACTACCGATCTGGAGAACAAATCAAGAAAGCAAGAATAACTGGACTACCTGAAAGTTATCATCAAAAAATAAAAGATTCTTGATACAATAAATAATTAAAAGAACATTGTGCTAAAGTATTAGAATAAGAGGGGAATATACAATAAAAACAGAAAGAGATTAAATAATAGAAGGGCAAGGTAGTGAGTAGAAGTAAAACAGAGAAATTAGGAGAAAGAGGAAATGAGACAGACATAAAATAAAGTCCAAATGAATTTATTATGTAAAAAAAGCAAGGAAAGAAAATCATAATCTCAGACAAAATAAAAAAGGGAGAAACTACACTATTTTATACTATTTAAAACTACACTGTTTCATAGTATTTAAAATAACTAAGTAGTATAAAGTTGAAAATATTGCTCTGGTGCAGGAAATGAGTTGGTGGAAAGAATTGGACTTATGAAGGAAGATGTTTCATTTTCAGAGAAACAGAGGACAAACAAGTACAGTATGGTGTTCCATAGATGGATGTATATGTGTATTTGATTGTAGAGTTGAAAATAAAGATAAGTAAGGCAAAAGAAAAAAAAGAGTCATTTTTCTATCTACCAAACATATTGTGTGGCACTGTCACAATGTGATGCAATGGATTAGAAAATGGAAGCATTTTCCTTAAAAATGTCAACTGAGCTTATTTTATAAATAAGTTTTCAGTTTCTTATCTCAGGTTTTATGGCTTTCTGAATAGCTTTCCAACAGGTAGATTTTATGTTGTATCCTTTGGTAAGGATTTTATTACTGCTTGTTTTGTTTTGTTTTGTTTTGAACCAATAATTCGCACCATTGAGATAGAAAAGCAAAGATTCTCAGACATGTATCTTCTTGGAAATAAAAGGGTTATAGAAAAGAGGAACAGGGTTTGTTCCTGCTGGAATATTTATTAAGTATTTCAATGACTGAGCACTTGGAAGAAATCCAAAAGTATAGTAGGAAGTCTAAATCACTATTTTTTCTTTTCTGGGTAATATACAAAGATTCTTATCTTAATAAATCAAGGGAGAAATAACAAATTTAGTCATTGCAACTGCAGTTAAGTAGTTTGCTCGGGATAGAAAGATATAAACATTCTGGATGATCTCTCCAGGCTGTCCCCCATTCCTAGAATGCTCTCTTTTCTTCACTCTGACTACTGACCTTGGTTTCCTTGAAGTCCCAACTAAAATTCCCTCTTCTACTGAAAGCCTTCCCTAATAGCTCTTAATTCCTATGTTTTCTTCTTTCAATTATTTTTTGTTCATTCTCTGTGTAGCTTAATTTATATATATTTGCTTTCATATTGTCACAAGCCCTTCCCTTTATTAAGTTGCTAAATTCCTTGAAGGCAAAAACGATCTTTTGTTTCATTTTTTAATCTCTAACATTTAGCACAGAGAAGATTGGGGTTCATTTTCAGAAGTGATACTGAAGCAATAAGAAAAAAAGGCTCTTCTATCACAAGAAGTAACCTGAAATGGTCACTTGCCCAAAAAGAATTCATGGAATAGGTCAAAAGATTTTAAAAATAAAATGAGAGATTGAGGCAATTTTTTTTTTATCCAAGAAAAAACATAATTATGAAAAGAATGTCAAGCAAATCGAAAAGGAGATGCAGAAAGTTAAGAAAGAAAATGACTCTTTGAAAATTAAAACAGGGCAAGGGAAAGCCAGCAAAGTTATAAGAGATCAAGAAATAATTAAACAAAATATAAAGAATGAAAAAAAAATAGAAGAGAATGTGGAAATGTCTTATAAAAAACTGATCTCAAGAACAGATCAAGAAGAGAAAACATTAGTATAATTGGACAACCTAAATCTAGGATCAAAAAAGAATCTTGATACAATAACACAAGAAATAATTAAAGAATATTGTCCTGAAGTGTTAGATCAAGAGGGAAAAATACAATAGAAATGGAAAAAAATCCACCTATCAATAGCTGAAAGAGATATTAAAAGGAAAACCTACAGAAGTATCAGAGCTAAATCCCAAAAAACCCAGGTGAAGGAGTATTTTGAACAAGAAAAAAAAAATTGAAATGTTACACAGCCACAATTAGAACTACACAAGACCTATCAGCTGCTACATTAAAAGACTGCAGATCTTGGAACACTATATATCAAAGAGCTAAATGAGAACTACAGCTGAAAATAACATATCCAGCAAATAATCCTGAACACCACAATAAAAAAAGATTATTCAATGAATTGCCAAACTTTCAGGATTTTGTTGTAAAAGACCGCAACTTAATCGAAAATTTGGCATACAAGATATAAGAGAAATATAAGATAAACATCAAAGATAAATTATAAGAGACTCAATCAGAACAAACTACTTTTTATACATGGAAATATAAAGTTCATGTCTAGAATTATCATTTGCAATTGGGTAGTTCAAAAGAAAGATTGGGTAGACTTGGCATAGAAAATGCCACCTGCAACCAGAGAATGTGAATCAAAGCATAGTATTTTCACATTTTGTTCATTTCTTTCTTTCTACCTTATGTTTTTTTTCCCTTTTGGTCTAATTTTTCTTGCACAACATGACAAATATGGAAATATGTTTAAAAGGAATATATGCATTCCTTTAAAATATTAAATATGTGTATTTAATCTATATCAGATTGCTAATTGTCTTGAGAAGGGAAGTTAAAGGAGGGAGGGAGAAAAAATTGTAATAGTGAAAACTATCTTTAAAAACTATTTGAAAAAATAAAATATTATTGATAAAAATTAAAAAGGAAATTCTGAAGAAAAAAAAAAGATTGGAGTAGGGTAGGTACGATGTGATTCAAAAAGCAAAATCGTGTAGGAAAAGGTAAAAGGAGTAATTATCTTATACAAATGAGATACTAAAGGAAGAACTGACACAGGGGAAATTAGATGGGGCAGGAAGGCTAGTGGTTCTGGAATCCTACTTTCATCAGGAATCAGTTAAAGGGGGAACAATACATAGAAACACATGTATTTATCTGGAAGGGTATAAAAGTCTTCTAATTTCATAAAAAAAATAAGAGGTAAGGTGTTAGGGAGGAAGGAAATATAAGGGAGAAATTTTTAGGTTAAAGAGAAAACAGTATATACATTTAGGAGGGAATAAGTCTTCTAAACTTATTAAGAAAGGATGTGTAGATGAACAGAAATGGGATAATAAAGAGGAAAATCTCTTTCTCTAAATGTATGTTTAAATCAGAGCCTTCAGAACAAAAGAGTAAGGGGAAAGGGTGGCAGAATGAAGATGAGGGAGAGATCCTTGGAAGGGGCTATGTTAAGTAATGGGAGGGCAAAGTAGCAGGTAGAAGTAAAGCAGAGCAGTCAGGAGGGATAGGAAAGAAGAGACAAGCACAAATATAAAATAAAGATTAGTAGAATTTGTTATATAAAAACACCACAGGGATAAGAATCATGATCTCAGACAAAATTAAAGGTAACATAAATTTAATCAAAAGTTAAAATAAATGTAATCAAAATAGAAAAAGAAAACTACACTATATGTCAACCATATTAGTTACTATCATTTTAGAGTATAAAAAACAGTCTAAGGTTGGAATATTGCTGTGGTAAGGAATGAATTGGTGGAGGTAGAAAAATATGTAAAGAATTGGACTTAAGAAGGAAGACAATACTCACCTTCAGAGAAACAGAACACACAAGGATAGTTCAAGCTTACACTGAGACAAATGTGTGTGTATGCGTAGTATATTTATACATAATATACACATATATAAACATTCATATATATATATACACATGTGTAACGTATATACATGTGTGTGCGTTTCTGTATATATCTTTATCTATTTGTGCTTAATTGTAACTTTCTTGGGGAGGGAAGAGGAAGGAGAGAAGAAAGAATAAAGTGCACAGTGCATGGCAGAGAATAAAAGAAAACCAAACAAGGAAACAAAGAAAAGATGGACAGCTCTTAACACAGTGTGTAATAGTTATTACATTCTTGAAATGGCAATTTATTGCTTTATATTTTGAATCCTCTTATATTCTGCTGTGCAGATGGCAATTTTTTCTTCTATTTATAAGTGTTCAGATTAAAATTAAGTAAAAATTTTAAAATTAAAAAACAAATGAATTAGCAAGATAAACACTCTGATGTGGAAACTCCTACCTATGCAGATAGGCTACTTTTCTGAAACTAATTAATTACCTTAGGGAGTGTCTTAAAGAATAGAGATGTCAAGTGCCTTGCCCAAATTCACCTACCCAGTGGGTAGTTCTTGACCCCAGGTGGTTCTGACTTCCAGGCAAGTTCTCTATCCATTATTCCATGATGCTTCTCATATCTTCCTAAATAATGGTTTACATTTTTTTTTCTCCCTAGAAAAAAAGGGGAAAGAGCAATAAACTCTACTTAGAGTAGACATCTCGGGTACTATTGATTCCGTTAATTTTTGTTCCTTATGGTCAATTTGTTGACCATATTTGTATTATTTTGCATCTGAAATCAGGGTAGTGACCAACAATATATCAATCAGCTATTTTGCCGGGAATCATCTTTACTTCTTCCTTAAACCTATATTTTTCAGTACTAAGGACATTCTTTACTAGGATTCTTGAGTGCAGTAAAAATTTAATAATCAATAGAATAACTTTTATCTTGTAATAGTCCATCATAACAGACTGCAACCAATAAATCACATAAACACCTACTATGATGAAGGCACTGGATAAAGCACTAGAAATGTAAAGAAGGACAAAAGATAATTCCTGGTCTCAAAAAATTTACAATCTAATGGAGATGAACAGGAACACAATTCTATATAGGATAAACTGACAGTCTTGTCAATGGATTACTCTAGCATTAAAAGGTACTGGGAAAGGCTTTTTGTGAAAGGAGGGATTTTAGCTGAGATGTCAAGTCAGGGAAGCCCGGCGGGAGAGAGTTCTAGGCACAGGAGACAGCCAGGATAAACATTCAAGAGTTCAGAAATGAAGTGCTTATTGGAGGAAATAAAACCACTAACATGATTGGATCACAAAGTGAAGAGAAAGGAAGTTTTAAGAATGAAAAACAGGAAAGAGCCAGGTTAAAAAGGGTTTTAAAAGCTAGACCGTGGATTTTATGTTTGATCTTGGAGGCAACAGGGAGTCACTGGCACTTATCGAATAGGGAAAAGATATTGTCTGACTTGTGTTTTAGAAAAATCAATTTGACAGTTGAGTGAAGGATGTAATGGAGTGGAGAGAGACTTGAGGCAGGGAAGAACAACCAGTAGGCTACTGTAAAAGACCAGATGTAATGTGAAATAAACATATGTACAAGGAATTTTATAAAGGTGGAAATGGCAAAAGCTGACAGCTGACACACACACACACACACACACACACACACACATCCCTACAACAAATACAAATCCATATACACCAATGTTTTATCAAACTTTTAGTGATAAGAGAAAATTGTAAACAAATAGATGTCTATCATTTGAGGAATGACTATATTTGAGGTTCATGAATATAAGTGAATATTATTGCATTATAATGTATGAGGAGTATGAATAATCCAAAGAAGCCTTTATTTGAACTGGTAGAGAGATATAAACTGAAGTGGAAAAAAATATTGCCATAATAGTGTAGATGTAAAAGAGAGCATAAACAAAAATAAAACTTTATTATTAAGCAACTTATCCTTAAGAAATGAAAAACTGGGGGCAGCTAGGTGGCGCAGTGGTTAGAGCACCAGCCCTGAAGTCAGGAGGACCTGAGTTCAAATCTGGTCTCAGACACTTAACATTCCCTAGCTGTGTGACCCTGGGCAAGTCACTTAACCCCAATTGCCTCAGCAAAAAGCAAAAAAAAAAAAAAAAAAAGAAAAACTGTACCTCTATTCATGGAAGTGGGAGAATATGGCTGTGAAATATTTCATATGCTATCAGACATGGTTGACCTAGCAGTTTTGTTGAATTGTTTCCTCGATTCCCTCCTTCCTTCCCTCTTTCTCTCCTTCCCTCTCTTCCTCCCCACTTTTAAAGTGTGTTACAAGGCATGGCTCACCAGGCAGGGGACGAAAAATGAGTATATTTGGGAATTAAGGTGATATAAAAAAATTCACAAAATGATATTTTAAATAATCAACTAACTTGAACTATTGATTCTCTAATAAAGCAAGGAAGTAGTTAGGCTGAGACTCAATAAATAATTTCAATTAGTACTCTTTGGCTAGTATGCTGGTATTACAGGATCATGGATCCAGAGTCTTTACACATACCATTTCCCTCCCCACCAATACCTTGCCCCAAGTTAAAAAACCATGCCATAAGGACATCCAGATATACTCGTATTATTCTCTTTCCAAATTGTGGAACATTATTCAAATCAATACTAATAGTATTGTTTTATACTGCATCATGATGGTGCAATACCACATTACTTTATGCCTGCTGTTCCTCACAAAAGGAACTCCGTTTTCCAACTCTAAGTTTTTTCATTGGCCATCCCTCATAGCTAGAACTCTTTTCTTCCATGTTTCTGCCTCTTGGCTCCCTCCCTTGGCTTGATGCAAGTTTCAGCTAAAAAGTTCTACCTTCTAAAGCTGTTCCGGGTCTTCCTTAATCTTAGGTGTTCTCCTGAGATTATCTACAATACTTACATATACACATATGTACATAACACACACACACACACACACACACCTCTCTCCCTCCTTTCTTTCTCTCTCTCCCAAGTAACCATGTAACCATTCCGTTCCCTTCAAAGTGTTCTCTCTCCCCTCTATTAGAATGTAAGGTTCTTCAATTTGGAGCTATGCTTAAAAAGTTATCAAACTGTGCATACCCTTTGACCCAGCAGCATTTCTATTGGGCTTATATCCCAAAGAAATCATAAAGGAAGGGGCCCCACATGTGCAAGAATGTTTGTGGCAGCCCTTTTTGTGGTGGCTAGAAACTGGAAATTGAATAGATGCCCTTCAATTGGAGAATGGCTGAATAAATTATGGTATATGAATATTATGGAATATTATTGTTCTGTAAGAAATGACCAGCAAGATGATTTCAGAGAGGCCTGGAGAGACTCACATGAACTGATGCTGAGTGAAATGAGCAGAACCAGGAGATCATTATACACGGCAACAACAGTACTATATGACGACCAATTCTGATGGACATGGCTCTCTTCAACAATGAAATGTTTCAAACCACCTCTAATTGTTCACTGAAGAAAGCCATATATACCCAGAGAGAGGGATGTGAAATGTGGACCACAACATAACATTCTCATACTCCTTGATTGATGTTTGCTTACATTGTGTTTCCTTTATCTGATATATCGTTTGTGTAGACAAGATTTTTCTTGCACAACAATGACAAGTTTGGAAATATGTATACATATATTCGATTTGCCAGTATTTTAACATAATTAACATGTAGTGGATATCCTGCCATCTAGGGGAAGGGTGGGGAGTTGGGGGAAAAATTTGTAACGGAAAGCTATGTAAGGGTTATTGTTGAAGAATTACCCACACATATGTTATGCAAATAAAATAAAAAAAATAAAATATATAAAAAAAAAAGAATGTAAGGTTCTTGAGGGACAAGGGCTCTCTTCATCTTAATTTCTATCTCCATGAGGATGCAGAAATTCCTGTATATGTGTGTGTGTATATGTCTATATATAATATATATATCTATATATATATAAAACACCTATATAGTTGACACACAATAAACATTTATCAATTTTAAAAAATTCATTAATTCATCTAATCTAATTTTTTCATTTTCTTAGATGAGAAAACTGAGAATCAGGATGTTTAGATTGCTGTTACAAAATAAGACAACTCAACTTCCACAGTTAGGATCTGGCAGTGCCTCCTTTCAAAGAATTTTGTTGTTGTTGTTCAGAATACTCAAAAACTCAAGTTTTGAGTATAGATGAACGCAAATAGTATAAAAAATTCCAATATTTTCTCCCACAAATGTGGTTTATTTTCCAATAAAACCTGAAAACTTTTCCCCATTCTCAATCTTCAATAGTTCATTGTTATCTTAATTATATCAGGCTTAAGTTTTAATTATGTATTTGCAAAGAAAATGAAACTTTGCATTGATTACCTTCTTCCTTCAAACAATTGTTTAATGTGTAAAAATATGTCACATGAAAATATAATGCAAAATAAAACAAACTGCTATTTTTCAAAACAGAGAAGTCATAATCAAAGATAACAGAGGCTTGTTCTTTCCGTAGGGAGAATGAGACCATTTTATTTGGGGGGAATGTTAAAACAAAGCCATATACAATTTGTACCAAATACAATATAACTGTTTGTTCCCTATTTCTGAATAATTACAGTATATACAGATTCATTAAGGCACTGGTTCCACAAAAGAATACAAATGAGTCTTCTTTTGAAACAAATAAAAAAAAAAAAAAACTTTTACAAAGCCACCAAGCTTTCTTCAAAAGAAATGGCATTGTTAATAAACAGGAGAAATCACAAGTGCTAAACGTTACTTCTTCTGATGTCCATTCCCAGACTGCTGCAGCTTTTACACCACTGAATTCTCTACATATCTGTAATTTAAATTACATAGTCAAGTTTTCAAAATCACCCTTCTCTTAGTACCTCTGCAATACCCTCCATCAAAAGATGTATTGGAAAATACTCAGGACATAAAACAGTGCTGTTTTTAATTGAACACATAGGAAAAGGGTCTTCAGTCAATGAAATGTAGTTATCATCCCTGACTAGTTGCAATTTCAATGAAAGCATTAAACAAAACTGACTTCGGCACCAGTAAACAAAATCTGTGAGCACTGTACAAGGCTGCTTTCCTCAGGCATTGTAGAAGAAAAGGATGGGCTTGTTGTATTACTGTTTTGTTTTTCTTGAAAAGCCAAAGTTCTGTCTCTTCATAAATTTTTGTTTTTGGAGAATCACAACTTAAAATTTAATTATGTATTAACATAAATAAATATTATGCTTCATTTAGTGCTTTATCTTCCATAATATCTTACTTCCTAATCACATACTGGAGTTATTCCAGACTCCAAATTAAACATAATATATATTTACACACACATATGTATACATATATATGTACACACATATAAAACACACATAAACCTGAACATTTTAACATAAAAACATTACATTATCTACCAACTGATATCCTAAAATCCCTTCTTTTAAGGGGAGGGGAGAAAGTTTAAATTAGTTTGTAATTAAGAATAATCCTGAAAGTAAACAATCAACTGATAGAAACATTTTCCAGATTACTCCTTCTTCCTCTGTTTAACAACATTCACCCTGTTGCTAGATCTTTCATAAAAATAAAAATTAAATTAAAATTATTCTATCCTATAGAGTTCTGTAAGTAGTTTGATTTTTAAAAACAATTCCTGTAAAAATAGTTTTTTGTAACAAAGGGAAAGAATTATTCACAAATTGTTATTATAAACTTTTACATAAGATAAGCCCTAATTGGCCTTTTCTTTAGTACCTAATTAACATATATCTTAATACCTTTTATAGTGATTGAGGTTGGTGATTAAAAAGGTAATTAAAATTTGTCTTGATTCAACAGAGTAAATAATACATACAGTATGGGGGGGATAGGCTATGATTATTCCCTATTGCTATTTCTATTAGCAACTCTGGAATAAACATCTAAACCCATTTTTCAATTTCTTCAGTATTTTAAATGACTCATGATTTCAAATGATTCAAGGGATCTGAAAGTGAGTTTGAGAGAAATCATTCTGCTTTTGATTCTAAGGTGTCTTAAGAGTTGATCAAGAAGGACATAAAGGACATTTCTTCAGAGAAATAACAGAAGTTTAATTTGGGAAAGACCTGAGTAATTAATGTGCTGTGGCCAGAAAGCCTCTTTACAAATACTTCACTGTTGGACTGCCACAACCAACACATTTGTCCCCGAACAACTTGGCTTTCACATATAAAGGTTCTCTGCAAATTAGACATATATTAACCTCAGTGTAAGTTAACTTGTTTTGATGCAATGAACAGAATGTTTTTCACATAAAAAAAGGGAAAATGAACTTTACCTTATGCTAATAACTGGCAATTTAGTTACTACTGAGTTTTTAGTTATTATGACTAAAGCAGCATTTAAATCTTATATTTATTCAAAACCTAACTGTCCACAATCTCCTCTTTTCAAAAAAGATAGGAAGAAAAACATCAGCAGCAAAAAGAAATGCTTCTTTCCAGCTGTGATAAAATCTGTATGGAAAGCACAGAACAATGAATTACAAAATATTGAACATAGTGCAATGCCACCAGCATGGCAAGTAGACCTCACAGATACTTTTGGAGGATTTATTTTCTGGAAGAAACAAATCACCAGCTGCAGAAAAAAAAAAATCTCTTTGATTTTTCAAATAGTTGCCAAGTTTTCAAAAATCTTTTGTCTCTGTGAAGTCCCCAGCAAATACCTTTATGGTAAAAATACATGACATCACACTGCCCTCTAGAGTTTCTTGCAATATGTTTAAAAGATGGCTAAAACCCCAGGAATTTATCTTTTCTCCCAATTTTGGCTCTTCCTAAGAAAATCTTGAAAACAGAAAATGAAACACTATTCTGATGAGTTAAGGAGGATTTGATTTTTAAAAGCTCTACTGATTTTTCTGAGAAGTATTGGTTCTGATAATGAGACTATCCATGGAACTCAAAAGCTAAAATCCCAAAGTTGAGGTGATTTGTAAACTGACAAATGCCTTAGGAAGAAATAAATTAAAAATTGAACCACACCTCCACAGACTAAAACAATTATAGTAAAATAAACCAGGTCAACATTCTGAATGTGAAGTCAAAAAATATAATATCCCCTGGGATGCAGAAATAATATACATGCACCAAAGAACCAATCCCAAAGCCATCATATCTGGGGGCATCTAGAAAGTCCTCTATCTTTTTAGAAGGCTGTATCTCTATATTTCTAATTAGAATTCTATTAATTTAACTGGACAAATTCTTCGCTGGTCACACACTTCACCTTGTTGATAGGAAATACACTGTGCAAGATGTTCATTCTTTTGCTTCTAAGTTTGGCTCTTTTACACATATAAAGAGACAGCATATTTGCTTTGACTACTCAACAACAAAGAGCAAAATCTCCCTTTTAATACACTTTTCATTTCATCTCAACAGATGACAGTTTCACTCACTATTGATCTTTCCTGCAGGGAGAGTTAAACTTGTATGAAATATTCAATCATTTCCACAATTAAAATATGGAGAAAAAAAAATCTTTGTTTGGGTTTAATGAAATAGAGGTGCTTTTGTCAGCAATTGCATAATAGAGTCAGAAACCTGAGGAGTTTCTGAACAATAACAATGCCACTTACTTACTTCGATTCAAGTCCTACATACTGTATTGGTGCTATGATTTTATATTCTGTGAAACTGCCCAAGACCACCTATAGATATGTGAAAACATGGTCAATCATCAAGCTTGCTGGTAATAATACTAGCAGGGTGCTGATCTCTGTAAGAACTCCCACATCTAGCACCTAAGCAAAGTGGTCTTTGGAGCAGGAGACAGGTGATTTTTAAGATATTACAACTTCTCAAACATCACAGACTATCTCTAGTTTTGCTTGGAATGCTATATTCTCACAAATAAAAAAGAAAGTAATTCTGTTTTTTCCCTTCAGGCACCATTTTTGGGGTAGTTGTTCTTTGTGTTTTGTTTTGACTACAACAATATATGTTTAAATTGTGTTTTATTTTGGAAAAAAATTATTTTTTCTTTAAAAATCCCCAAATACAAGGCTTTCACAGAAAGCAACATGTATCATTTTTTTTTTATCAGTTACCTAAGTGGTCTTCCCTTCCTGCATACAGGCTCTTTGAGCCTGTGATTGGCAATGTCACTCTTTGTCCAGGGTTTTCCCTGAGAGCAAGTGGCCTGATCCTGTTAAGGAGCAGGATGTCATTCCAGATTGGTACAATGGAAACATCTTTAACATCTTCTGCTTTGCCAACAAAAGGAAAAAAAAAATATGTTGGCTATTTCCAGATGTTTACTTTCTCCTTTCAATCAGAGTTTAATGTCCTGTGACTCTGACATTTTGGCAAGTGTTTTCTTAACCCGAAGGGCTGTGAGACGGGATGCAGGATTGTGGGCCCAGCATTCTGTCATGAGTTTCCCCATCTGCCGTAGACACTGTAGAGAAAGAAATGGGAATGTTAGAGTCCAATTAGGAGAATATGCTATCATCAACAGGGCTACTTTTTTAGCATCTTTGAAGTTTGAATATTAAAAAAAGATATTTCTCCTTTAGAACTGTACAGGTACAAAAATCCTCAGTCCCATTTTGATTTAAGATTAAAGGATTAAAGCACAGCTTTCATGTCATTCATGTTGTGATAGATCTAGACAGGTGGTTTTGCTGCCTACAGAATATTGGCTTTATAATGCAGTGTTAAACAAATATAAAAATATTCAGGGGATTTGTCTGGTTCAATGGCATACTCCCAGATTGTTTATAACACTTTGTAAGTTTAACTCTTTTTATTTAATTGCATGTGACAGAAAGAAGGAAGGTAATTCCCAAATTGCAGTTGTCTGCTAAAATAACCACATTAAATTGTACTATTTAACAAGATTAATAACCTCTTCCTAGAAACACAGGCATGGTCTCCTGTGCTTATACGTGGTATTTCAATTACTAGTCTTCTCACTTCATTAGAAATCCTTGGTGGAAGAGTTGAAAGTGCCTGGATGGCCATTTATTGATGTGTTGTAGTGTGATGTTCTTTTAGGGGGTCTAGGTTGGACCAGTTGCCAACTGAAATCTCTTTTAACTTCAAAACTCCATGATTTTTAATTTGATGCTTTCCCCAGACTTCATCTCAGATCCATTTGGAGACTATGCATGTCACTCTGCATTTCTGAAACTGTACACAAGTGTCATGCCATAATGGAAAAAAGAAATATTTATAGGTCATTTAATAAAAACCAAACAAACAGAACAAAGACAAAACCATGTTTTCCCCTGAAGAATCATTATTAACAGTGGTTTTTTTCTATCTATGTCTACTATTGAGATACACACATATATGCAAATGTATAAGAATTCATGTTGGTGTGTTTTAAGTATCCAGTGCTACCATAATGATAGACTGAGGTTAGGAGGACAAAATGACAGTGCAATTACGTAGGGTCAAGAAGAGTGGATACTGGCATATGGAAAAGAATGCCATTCTCAGTAGAGGGATGACATGACCAAAATTACATAAAACAGCTTCTATGAAACTATTCATGCTAAATCCAAACCTGAATTTGTCTTATCTCCTTCTACTTCCTTTTCTTCTGCCAGTATTCAGATCAGATCGACATTGCTGTATTATCAATTTTACTGAATTGATCATTCACAGAATCAAAGGACCTGAGAGACAGAAGGGAGCTCTGTGGCCATCTGATCCAATCAATACTGGAAAGGAATTCACATGATGTACCTGACAAGGGACCATTCTGCCTCTACTAAAATACCTTTGAGAAGTGAGAATTCACTTCCTCTCCATTCAGCTCATTCACTTTATGACAATTCCTTCCCCTTTCATATTGCTAACAAAAGTACATTACAACATTAAAAAAAATCCCAACCTAGTTTGTTTCTTGTACTTTCAAATGTCGTGTGTACTATACTGCTTCTGAATTTGTTTCTGCATGTCTATGAGATTAATATAAAGCTTCACCTATTAGCAAGTTGACCTCTTGGATCATAGAAATGGTGAAAACTACACTGTGAGGAAGGGAAGAGAATCATCAATAAAATCAATACATGAAAAAATTACTCATGGAAATAACCTTGATGTAGCTGACAAGATATAGTAAATAAAATGTCAGCCTTATTTAGCAGTGATATAACCTGTCTCTGAGATATCTCTGAGAAAGAGCAACATTAATTTCAGAAAAGTAAACAGACAGTAAATACTCCAGGCTTTGGCTCTCCATAAGTCTCTTTGCTTCATTCCATTACCAATACTTCTCTTTAAAAAGAAGCACTGTGAACAGAACCAAGAGAACATAATACAAAATAACAGCAAGATCATGTGATGATCAACTGTGGTGGATTTGGCTTTTCTCAGCAAGAGGTAATTCAAGACAATTCTAACAGACTTGAGTTGGAAAATGCCATTCAGATCTAGAGAGAGAATTATGGAGACTGAATGTAGACCAAAGTATAGTATTTTCACCTTTGTTTGCTTCTTTTTTTTCATGTTTTTTGTCCTTTTAGGCTGTTTTTTTTCTTGCACAACATGACAAATGTGGAAAAATTTACATGTTTAACTTATATCAGATTGCTTGTTGTCTTGGGGACAGGGGAGTGAAAGGAAGGAGGAAGAAAAATTTGGAACTCAAAATTTTACAAAAATGAAATTCATCTTTACATGTACTGGTAAAATGAAGTACTACTGAGAAATAGATAGTAAAATAGTAAAGAGAATTTGTACTTCAACAAAAGGCTTTTATGCACAAAACTAGCTAAATGTTACTCTGGTCCCATGTAGAGAGTGGACCTTCCTTCCATACCTCGTCACTACTCCATCTGTTAGGAAAGGATGGACGGAGTTTTTTGATGCACACAATCTCCCTCATGTCTTCATAGGAGGGATCACTAGGTACCAGATCATGGTAGGGTAGTTGGTATTCTTCTACTATTCCTAGGAGAAAAATAAGACTTTTGTTTAGTTACATAACTCTGAAAGGAGAGGGAGAAAGTCTTATCAAAATGGTAACTATCAATATTAACTACCTATATTAGTAAATATTTTTCTTGGAGAGGAAGATCTGTAGTTTTGATTTTATTAATGCAGAGAATTCAGGGTGAGGGTCTTACAACTTACTGCATTACAATTCTAGTATTAGAAAGTTGCCTGGGTCACTAAAAGTTTAAATGACCTGCCCAGGAGCATAATACCAACATGCATCAGAGACAGTTCTTGAACCCATGTCTTCATAATTCAAGACCAAGTTACTATTCATTATGCTGACCTGTCTAGCACAAATTTAAGTAATGTAGATCGTCATTCTTTCCTATTAAAAAATAAAGCATGCTTTAGAACTTCAAAAAAGATTAACTGTTTACAAAGAAACATTACCACATATTATTATAGTCTTTCTCTAATGCTTCAGTCTCAGGATGAAATTTAATTTTAAATTTTTATTTTGTAAAATTTATTCAACTGCAGTAACTAATGAAGTTCAAAACTGCTTTTCCTTTCATTCAATATTTATTAGAATTTAGGAGTATTCAAAGATAGCATCAAACCCTGTTATTAAGACCCTCTGTTAGTAAGCTATGGAAGAAAAAATCATGTACACAACACATGGGATGCAATGGCAAGTGAGATGAAGGCTAGTCCAAGGAAAAGGGCTTTGAGAAATCTAAGGACAGAAGTAATCGCTTTCTGTTGAGTGGGCTGAAAAGTCAAAAAAGGTTTCATGCCACCTGACCTGAACCTTAAAAGAAGAAAGGGACTTCAAGAAACGTCTGGGGTTACTGAATGACTATCTGCATGATGAGAGTTTAATTAATCCATGATTACATTTCAAATAAATATACTCTAAACTCATAAAAAGTATGATGCTATCTCTATTATAACTCTAAGAGTCAGGATTTCATGCCACTTCAGAAAGTTGTCAAAGTGAGACAAGATCAGATTCTCCTCATTATAAAACATGCTCAAGTAAAACCAGAACAAAACAAACCAAAAAAAAAAAAAAAATTTGGAGATATCTCAAATCTGCATGCTATAGGTTTTTCTCTTTCTCATTTGTTTTCCAACTCAAGTGTGCTTAGAAAGAACAGGTGACTTGTTCTCTGCTCAACAACATTTTTCGTGTAGCTTCTTAGCAAAGTCTATTCTTTTAACAACATTTTCTATGAATAATTACCTTACACAGAAAATCCTAAGTAGTCCTTACACCCTACTGCAAATCTTATAGTACTGTCATTTGAAAGAAATGCTCTTGAGGCCAAGGTTATTTCACTAGAATATTATTTTTTTTTAAAAATCCAGATATATGATTTCATTGGTAGAGAACTTTTGAGGCAGAAACTTCCATTGCTGATTCAGACTAACAACTGACCTATAACTCTGAGCCTTTAGAAATTTACCTGAGACCAGGGGGGTCAAATAAGAGAGAAAAGGGGAGGTCTGAGGGGAGCACAACTATATTGAAAGATATCAGATACTGGTATAATTTTTAAATTGTAAATTTTAAATGCAATGTCATCGATATTTTATTGTGCTTTTCTTTCTGTTTATTAAATAATTATTATATTAAATTATATTGCATATTATATAATCATATATAAATACATAATAATTATTATAATTAAATATTTGATACCTCTGCCAGAGGAGGAGTGAGAGACTGTGCCTTATCTAGAATCATACAGCTTAAAGCATCAGAACAGGAATAGAAGGAACATAGAGAGACTAACTTATGCCATGCATTCCATTACTAGAAAAATAATACTTCAAAGTACTCATTGCTTTGGGTCCTCTCTCTAATGATGCAGTCATAATAAACCCACACTGTAAATCTTACACAGGGGCTGCAAGATATCAGGGGAACATATCTGCTCTTCCATTACCTCTTGCATAATTACTTATGCCCTTTACAAAATATATACATATACATAATCTGAAGTCTGAGAATTTTTTTAAAAATATGCTTTGATAACTATTTCTTTTTTCTTGTATTTTTTTAATCTAATAGCTTTTTATTTTCAAAATATATGCAAAGATAGTTTTCAATATTCACCCTTGCAAAATGTTGTGTTCTAATTTTTTCTCCCTCCTTCCTCTAGTTGATAACTATTTCTATACAATTGGTTTCCTTTCTATTCAATGTATTTTATTTTATGCCCTTAAAGATATTCTTCTGAGAAGGGTACCAGAGATTTTTACCAGATTGTCAAAGGGATTCATGACACCAAAAAAGACAAGAACTTATATTTAAGAGGAATTAATCAGGGAGTTCTCTAACCAATTTGATAGGCTTCATAATTAATTTAATGAAGTTATAGGATGTAGATTTTTGCTTGGGAGCATCTCATATGTATATTTCAATGACAGCATGGGCTAGTACTCTGATGTCTTGCTGAGAGGACCGAGAAATTTTCTGATTGAATTCTGATGAGAGTGGCTGGTCACAAAATGATTGACTAGGTCCCTGAGAAGGATGGATTCTTCTTAGACTTAATACCCTCAAATTGGGTTTCCTCCACACAGATTTCCCTTTTGTTTGGTCCCATTATCTTTTCCTATTTTTATTCAATACCATTTTTACTTCCTTACATAATGCTGTGAGGGCTGTAAGGCTGAGGACAAACATGATATTATGCCAGGAAAAAACCTTATTGTAGAAATTTTCATTTTTCTTCTATTTTTGACCTCTTTCTAGTGTCACCTTTAAGTAATCTTGGAATAAACTGCCTTAATTGGGCTTCTCTCTAAGCTCTCTGTGAACTTGTTTATCCTTCCACAGCTCCTATTGTTTTACAAAGTGTTATTTCTCATTATCTTCTTTTCTTTCCTTAGGATTTTATAAATTAGTTTATATTACAAAGCATTTACCCTTAGCTGCCATCTCGGAGGTTTGCAAGGACTATGACAAAGCTGACTGGGAATGGTCAAAAAATCTCACTCTTATAAGCACAAGCAGTAAGTATGACTGGTGACTTTGGATTTTCTGTCATTAATTCCAAGGTATTAAAGTTAACATGTCTGGCTGCTGAACTGAAACTAGAATGTGTTCAAAAGCTAGTAAATTACCAAAATGAGTTTCTTGTATTTTCCTATCTGGGTGATGTTTAAACAAGGAAGACAAGCCCTGGTGACCCTCTGGATGAGGGAGGAGTCTCAGCCCCTCTCTCACCTGGAGCCAGCATAAAGATGAGAACACAGGGCCCTTTTACTGCTTCAGCCTATATTATGTCCATTCTTTCCAGCTTTAGGTAGAGAAGCATTAGTGATAACTGTAGACACATGAGAAAGTGAGAGACAGAGACAGAAACAAAAAGAGGGAGGGAGGTAAGGAAAAAAAGGAGGGAGGAAGAAAGGGAAGAAAGGAAGAAGAGACAGAGGGAGGAAAAAAAGGAGGGAAGGAAGGAGTGAGGGAAGAAGGAAAGAAGGGAGGGAGGGAGGGAGGGAAGGAGGGAGAAAGAAAGAGAGACAGAGAGAGAGGATGGGAGGAAGGGAAGGAGTGTGTGTGTGTGTGTGTGTGTGTGTGTGTGTGTGTGTCTAGAGAATGCTCACAAGCACTTAATGAATTGACTACTTGATTAATGAATGAATGAAATGAAGAGAGGCGGGGCTCATTTTTGAAAAAAAAAAATGCAGTGAGTGAAATGTCTTTTTCTGACCTCTCACCCACCATCTCTGAGATCTCTGTGCTTCTCTGGGATGGCTGCTGATTCCAAAGTAGGTCTTTGTTTTACAAATGTAGCACAGCCATCAGACTTGGACTTCTCTCTATATATCACATTCTTCTGATAGCTCTATTAAGGAACTTTGAGGATTTAACAGGTAAAAAGCCTTGAGGATTGGTGTGATTATATATATGCTTTTGAAAAACACAAAATGAAAGGAAAAGTAATCAGTCAGTTTTATACTTTAATTTTTATTTGTTTGTTTTGTTTTTTGCTTAGGCAATTGGGGTTAAGTGACTTGCCCAGGGTCACACAGCCAGGGAATGTTAAGTGTCTGAGACCAGATTTGAACTCAGGTCCTCCTGACTTCAGGGCTGGTGCTCTATCCACTGCGCCACCTAGCCACCCCTACTTTAGCTTTTTCTTGAAAACTGAATACTTGTTTAATATTTGGTCAGGGAACAATATCTATATTAACTTTCTGCTTATACATTATGCTGTACCTACTTCAAGAGAAATATTTTTTTGCTCTCAAAGAGCTCATAAAAATTAATTCCCTAGTGCAATTATTAGGCACTACGACATTAAATATACCACTCCAAGGTGTGTAAATCTTTGTAATGAAGTTAAACTCTTATATTAATCCTAATAGAGAAAAGTATACAACTAACCAAACATTTAAATATCATACACTGTTATTTCTGAGAAGAAAACTTGCCCTCCAAAACATAACATATGAACAAGAAGTTTTCAGAAAAAAAAAATGTGCATATATCATCAACCATATTTTAAAAACGGTTCAATAACTAATACTCACACCCTGTAAATTGAAAAGAGGTAAAAGATGAAACTAATGTTTCCTGTGGAAAGATTGGTTTAGTAGATTTATGAAGTGATCAAACCATTCTATAAAGCACTTTGGAATCATGCAAGAAAAGTAAATATATTGTTCACATCTTTTGACTTAGTAGTATTATCTTTGAGAGATCAAAGAAGGATTATAAAGATATTAAAAATTATTTGTAGCAGTGCAATTTGTGCTAGCAAAAAATAAAATTAGATTCAGGGAATAGCTAAAGAATTTGTGAAATTAAATGCTGAAATCTTATTGCACAGCAATAAACGATGGATTTGAAGAATTCGAAGAAACAGTGAAAGATGTAAAATGGAAAAAAAAAAAGCAGAACTAGGAAGAGGTCAATGAATACAATGATCAGCACTATAAAAGCAAATATCACTTGTATATTTAGAACCCTAATCCAAATGAACAAATTTGATTCCAAAAGGCTGTTTTAAGGAGAGAATTGGTAGACTCTTGGGACAGAAAGAGGAATACAAAATAAGGTGTATGTTTAAGTTTGTTTTGCTTAGCTATACTTCTTTACTACAAATGAAAATGAAGTTCTGTAAAAACAAATAGTGTATTTAAAATCTCTAACAAATTTCATTATAATTTTATTCCAACTTCCTCACTAATTTTCAGATTCTTCTAATATGTAATTTATTTCATGCTTATATTTCAAATATCATTTTACATCAAAACATTAGTCATTTAAGTCTATAGATTTTTGAAGCATCATTGTGTAGTAGAAATATCGCTGGCCTTAAAACCAGGATTTGAATATGATTTTATAAAGTTGTATTTTTATGGGTAAGCCACATAACTTTTTAAAATCTCAATTTCTTCATCTTTAAAATACCAATAATAAAAATACCTAAAGCACGAATTTCCCCTGCTTTTATGAAGTAGATGGCAAATTACAAGGATCAAATGAGATTTATTCTCACTTAATGAAAACTAAATTGCTTGTAGTTTCTTTTTTTAAAAGAAAAATGGTTCCACAGAAGATGGACCAAAATCAAGCAGCAGCAACAGTCTGAACAACATTTATGGAGGAGAGAAACATGTGATTGTGCTTGTTACTGGGCATATAACAAGGGGTCTGACCCTTGAGGTTTTTACAATGTACTTCATAAAAATATAGCATATTGGAATCATGAAAAGGACCATAAGAGTTCATCTGACCTCTTTATTTTAACTCATGTCCAATTCTCTGGGACCCCATTTGGGATTTTCTTGTCAAAGATACTGGCATAGATATTTCCCTCCCCAGATCATTTTAGAGAAGAGTTGAGGCAAGGCAAGGTTAAGTGACTTGTCCAAAGTCACAAAACTAATTAGTGGCTAAGACCAGATTTGAACTCAGGTCCCTGGGGCAGTTAGGTGGTGCAGTGAATAGAGCACCAGCCTTGAAATCAGGAAGACCTGAGTTCAAATATGGCCTCAGACATTAAACATTTCCTAGTTGTGTGACCCTGGGCAAGTCACTTAACCCCAATTGCCTCAAAAACAAAAACAAAAAAAAAAACAAAGTGAACTCCGGTCCTTCTGAGTCCAAGGCCAGCATTTTATTCACCTCGCTGTCCAGTATGATGTTAATTATAGTAGGATGATGATAGTGATAATAATGATAATAGTTATAAATTATAGTTTATAGTTTTAATTCTTTTTTATTTGTTTTATTTTATTTATGTTATTTATTTTATCCTCAAGCTTTCAGGACAAGCTGACAATACTTGTCAGGCAAGTATTATGAACCCTTTTAAGTATGACTTTGCTTTTCCTTTCCCCTCTAGCGCAGTGGAATATAATAAGCACATAATAAATGCTTTTTTATTGACTGGCTGAAAAATACAGACTCTAAGAATGACTTTCCCATTATTACATGCTTAATGGAGTACAAAAAAACAATGCCATATCTGAAGTCAGGAGACCTGCCTTTGCGCAGACTGTCCAAGACTGGAATGCATTCTTTCCTCATTTCTCTGGCTCCTGGAATCCCAAATGCTTTTCAAGATTTACTCCAAAAGAATTAAAATTGTCTTTCTGTGATTCTCTCACGCACATACCATATTTAGCTATCAGAAACAGTATGATGCAAGAGATTGTGAGGCAGATTCCATAATGTAATAGGCTGGTCCTTACACAAAGGGTGTAGGACAGCCTATTCTTTGTTTAAGGACCAGCCTAGGATGTGGAAAAAGGAAAAAAGAGTCAGAGGTCCTAAGTTTCATTAAGATCTCTACCTATTTCTATTTCTGTGACCTTAGACAAATTCCTTTCAAATGTGGAAAATAATATCTGGATTATCTACCCTATTGGTTGCTGTGAGATTTAAAAGAGATTATTTGTTTGTTTGTTTGTCTATTTATCTTGCAATTTCTATTGGAAAATTTCAGGAGAGAGATGCTAAGGGCCTAGAGGAAGGTGATGGCTGTATAAATGGAGAGAAGGGGATTTTGTAAGAGATTTTGTAGTGAAGAAAACTCTAAGATTTTGGCAATGACTGAGTTAAGAAAGACAACACAGTTGTGAATTTCGGTAGCCAAAAATGAGAGATGGGAAATTCTGGGGGGAAAGATCATTAGTATTGCTTTAAACATAATGAGTGTAAGGGGCTTTGGAATATTCACTCTGAAATGCCCAAAAAGTTGTTGTTGATGTAGTGTTAGAAGTAAGGAGTGATTAAGCTTAAATAAATAGATCTGGGAGATAATCACTGAACCCAGGGGAGTTGATGAGGACACAAAATGGAAAAGAACAGGGGAAAAGGAATAGAAAGCCCAGGACAAAACTTTGGGGAACACTGTCAGCCAGTGATCATGACCTAGATAAAGAACCAGCAAAAGAGACTGAGAAGTAGTGGTCAGACAGAGAGCAAGAAAAGCAAGGCGGAGCAGAGTCATCAAGGATTATTATTATTTAATCATTATGTTAATGAACATATAATCAGTGCAGTTTGACATCCAGCAGAAGCAAGACTGTGAAGAATCTGTTATAGCAGAATAAGAAATCATTCTTATTTATTTTGGGGGAGGGCAAATTGGGGTTAAGTAACTTGCCAAGAATCATACAGCTAAGAAGTATTAAGTTTCTGAGACTGGATTTGAACTCAGATCCTCCCGATTACAGGACCAGTGCTCTATGTACTGTGCCATTTAAGCTGTCCCTAGAAGCTTTTTTTTATACTTGGCCAACTGAAAATAAAGGAAGCTTTATAAGTTGCAATGACTCCACTCAGTGAGGTCAGTTAGGTAGCTATTACTTAAGACACAGGTGATACCTCTTGAGATATCTACAAAATTATATGTACCTTTATTTATTTTGGCCAAAGTAGGGATATATTGTTTTGTTTAATTATGCATATTTGTTTCAAAAACTTTTTTTCCCTTATTCTTTTTTTTTTTTTTCTTTTTTTGCTGAGGCAATTGGGATTAAGTGACTTGCCCAGGGTCACACAGCTAGGAAGTGTTAAGTGTCTGAGCCATATTTGAACTCAGATCCTCCTGACTTCAGGGCTGGTGTTCTATCCACTGGGACACCTAGATGCCCCTCCTTATTCTTTTTTCTAGTAGAAGGGCAAGGCCAGAAAGAAAGCTACGAAAACAACTTTTTTAGATAGTTAAAAAGAAAAGGAAGCTGTGCATCAATCAAAAACCCTACATGTTCATTTATAACTCTCTTTTTTCTGTTTAGTCCTTATTAGAAATAAAAATGAAAAAAAAAATTAAACCGTAAAGGAAGAGGCTCAGATAGAAAAGCAAAAAAGAGATGGATCCTAGAGAAATTATAGTAGAAGCATCTACAGGATTTAGGCTCAGAGTTGCAGACCTATATGGCACTTTGAGATTATCTGGTCCCACCCTCTTATTTTGCATATAAAGAAGCCGAAGTCTAAAAAAGATTAAGTAGTTTCCTTTAAGGTCACAAAGCAAATTATTGGTGGGCCCAGCACAGGAAGCCAAGTATCTTGACTCACAATCCAGTGCTTGTCCATTAGACCACATTGGCAGATGGACTGGCTGTGGAAGACAAAACTGGGGTTAGCATTTGGGTGAGCAGGACTTTGAATGTTTTCCTAACTAGTAGGAGAGTCCTGTACTTGGAATCCTGGATTCAAATCTTGTCCTGAAATATCCTGGCTTTGTGACAATGAGCAAGTCATGTAATTTGGAATATTCAGCTCTGTTTATAAAATTGCAGACTGCAAAGCAGTTATTGACTCCTGTTGGAAAAGATAACTTCCTTCCTTGGGTGTTTCCTATATAAAATAAATTAATGGTCTAGGAATTATCTAGTCCCTAGAAAGCTCAAAGAAGAAGCTTATATCCAGCAGAGGGTGAAAGGTAGTGAAGATAAATTCAGGGTCCAACTCTAAGGATCATCCTTTGGGGAGCTCAGCTCTAACTTTCCAACAACATTGTGGTTACTTACCACCAGAAACACATCTCCGGGCAATTTCCCATAGAATAAGGCCAAAACTGTACATATCTGCCATGATGTAGGACTGGAAGTGGTTCCGATTCAAAGTCTCATCTAGCACCTCCGGTGGCATATAACGTTTGGTACCAACTCGAGTGTTGGGCGGGATGTCTACTTCATTAGTGTCACTGAGGGGAAAAGCACAGCACTGTCAACAACAAAGAAGAAAAACACTAGCAAAATCAACTTATAGTAGAACAAGGTCAAAAAGTACTGCAATAAAACACTCTGGAGGGGAACCTGTGAACAAGACTCTGCTTTTTAAAAAAAAAAATAATTAAAGCTTTTTAATTTTCAAAACAAATGCATGGATAATTTTTCAACATTGATCCTTGAAAAAACTTTTGTTCTAATTATCCCCTTCTCCCCCATTATCTCCCCTAGATAGCAAGTAATCCAATATATGCATACATATTTATACAATTATCTTTCTGCACAAGAAAAATCAAATCAAAAAGGAAAAAGAAATGAGAAAGAAAATAAAATGCAAGAAAACAACAACAAAAAAAAAAAGAGTGAAAATGCTAAGTTGTGATCCAAACTCAGTTCCCACAGTCCTCCGTCTGGGTATAGATGGTTCTCTTCATCACAAGATCATTGGAACTAGCCTGGATCATCTCATTGTTGGAAAAAGCCCTGAAGGACTCTGCTTTGAAAGGCTTACTTGGCTGAAGCTACATAAAATATTTAAATTCAGGCACAGAAAGAAGATGAGATTCAACAGGGATAGAGCTGGTAACATTTGGGATTTCATTAGCATTAAACTAATGTAGTTGGTAATTATCAAATATTCATTAAATGTTTAAAAACAGCCCTTTTTTTCAGATTCACCATTTAGCAGATTTGCTATTAAAATAAAATAAAAAAAAAAACAACAAAAAAATCTTTTAGTTCTTCCAAAAATCAGGAGAAGCAAGTCTGAGAAGAAGGCCTAGATCTCATTCCAATTCTAGAATTTTACAGTGTAAGACCTTTATTTTCATCTGGTCCAATCCTTTCATTTTTAAGGAAAGGGAAGTGTTAAGAGAAAAATAAATTAGTGACTTATTCAAGTGCATAATCTTAGTTTAGGCAAAACCAAGCCTAGGATTTAGGTTTCCTGACTACATTCAATTTTCATAATGTAATTCAGTCTTTGTTATATATTTTGCCAAACTTTGCTAGTCTGGTCCTCAAATAACTGACAAAATCTGTTGCTGAGTACCTTGCTATTGTTTGTCCTATTTTCTTGAAGAGGAAGATAGCATCAGGGAGGTGATGCAAGGCCATGCAAGTTACATAGATTTAAGTGAGAGGATTTAAATGCAAGATCCTCTGCCTCAGTTTCTCCTCCAGAGCCATCTTTATCCAGTGGCCAGATACACATCAAGACAATCGAAAATGGCCTTAAAAGCAATGGGAGACTCTGGGCTTTTTAAGCTAAGGTCTTCAACAGGTATCAGTTTTACTAAGGCCACATCCATTTAATGATTAAAATTAGGTATCAATTGAAGCAAAGAATGGATTCTTTCACACCTAGTCAAAAAATACATACATACATACAAGCATATATCTGGGAAGGGAAGACTGATCAAAAAGAGAAATGACTTATTTACATTCACTGTGAATCAATCAGGACCCCCAAAAATGCAATTATCGTGCACTGAAAGCTGATGCAACTTGGCCTTTTAAGGTCCTTCAAGTTGTCACAGTTTGAACTACATAGACATGAGCTCATAAATAAATATATGCATTTTAAAAGTGATACTATGTAACAGCATGAAAAGGACTTTTCAAGTACTTCCCTGGGACCTAGGGAAGTTTTTGATGGCAGTAGTTCCTTTAAAGGATGGATTAGATTTCAATGAAGGGATAGTTGACAAAGGGGAACATATCTTCTAGGCATAACAATTGGAGCAAAGATCCAAAAGGAGGAAAGAAGAGGACAAGTGGAGGATACACATTTCTTTGGACTAAAATACAGAGTGCAGAGTGGGGAGAAGTATTGTATAAGCCTGGAAAGATGCAGAATCTAATACCACACTAAAAGCTTTCAATGTTATGCAGTAGGCACTAGGAAGCCCCTGAAGGAATTCAAATTGAGGAGTAAAAGAACATCTTTGGATAAGGTAGATTCATTTGGTGGCTCTATAAACCATGGATTGGAAGGGGAGTTGATAGTAAAGGAAAGAAGATCAAATAGGGCTAAATCATAAAATTTATAGAGATTTATAAAAGAAATTCCAATGACAACCTCATTCATTTGATCTTGTACTTTTAAAAATAAAAAAAATGAATGTTTGCAATTTTTAAAGTCAATAAAAGTTTTAAATCTGAATTTTTTAATTTACCAATAATGTCTACATAAGTCAGAACTGTTTGCCTCTATTCATATTTTAAAATTCCCAAAAGAGGTTTATTCCCAAAACATCTTTAAAATCAGTTTCCCATCAAAAGTTTCAACTTTCCTAAATTTCCAATGTAAATAGCTATTTCAAGTGATATACCATCAGTTTTTTTAATACTCATCAGTTTGAGCAAACAAACTACAAAGCAATATGTCTTTGTTTCAACAGAAACTAAAATATAAATGAAAAAAAGTCAAGTAAAATAGCTTTTTTCAAATACTCTTGTCTTTTTTCTGGCTGGCAGGTGCTGAAAAGTGAACATATTCCAGGAAGAAAGAAATGTGATTAGTGCCAGTTTTGAAATACTGACAGAGGGTGAGTAGATGGAGTTATTTATTGGGCTAATTATTCAAATTTGAACAAATCTGTCTGTCTTCTACTACCTTTTGTCTTTTCACTATTTTGCTCTTAATTCCAGGAACTCTGTGACTTCTTAACTATGAGACATGGGAAAAGCATCACTTTGTCTCTTTAGACTATTAAAATCAATGATTTCTTGAATTGCTTAATGATAATTTCATTATTTAAAAGATGAAAGATCCTGAAGTTCTACTCAGGATAATCATCAGAGAGAAACTGTTTAGTGAAAATTACAAGAATGGTGAAGAGAAGTGACCATTCCTCTTAAGAGTTTGTCATAAAAATGCAGAAGAAAGCTAGGCATAGTGAAAAATGTATCAAAGATTTTGACAAAATATATTTCAAAGAGTTCAAGAAAAGACAGATTAGAACTTATTGACATAACAAGGGTCAGTGCAATTAGAATGGGAAGCTCTCAGAAATGAAATCCTGAACACACTAGAGAAACAGTTCTGAGAAAAGGAAAAATATGTGTCCACTGGAATTAAAGTGGATATATAGGGGATTCAACAACCAATTTATATATATTTTAAAGATTTGTAAAAAAAAAAAAAAAAAAAGATGTAATCAAGAGCAGGTAACTAATTATTTATGTCCTTTAATAGCATCCCATTTGTCTTCATTCAATTGAGGGACTTGCCCCTTAAGAGGGAAAAACTGGGGGAAGGCAGAAGCAAAATGATGAAGAAAAGGCAGGGACTTGCCTGTGCTCTCCCAAATTCTCTTCCAAACAATTGGAGGTATGGAAATCTCATTGAAGAAAATAATTCCAGAAATATAAGAATTGGGTAAGTAAAAAAAAAAAAAAAGTAACAACATGAGATATTAAGAAACAATCAAACAAAATAAAAGAATGAAAAAAAAAAAACATTAGAAAATGTGAGTTATTTCACTGGAAAAATACCAGATCTGGAAAAAAGATACAGAAGAGAAAAATCAAGAATTACTAAGAAGAGAAAAATCAAGAATTATTAGAGCCCCTGAAGGCTGTGATCAAGAAAGATCCTGGAGGTGATGTTTCAAAAATTATTAAGGAAAACTACCCTGAATTCCTAGAATGCAGAGGGTAAAATAGATATTGAAAGGATCCCTTCTGAAAGAGATGCCCAAAATGAACTCCAGGAACATTATGCCCAAATTAAATATCTCTCAGTCAATGAGAAAATATGATAAGCAGCCAGATAAAAAAACTCAAACATCAAAGAGATACAGATGGGACCCCAGAGTATTTAGCAGCTTCTACATTAAAGGAGTAGAGAGCTTGGAATAGGATATTCCTGATAGCAAAGGAAATAAGATTACAACCAAAAATCACATACCCAATAAAACTGAGCATAATCCTTTAGAGGGGGAAATGGCTATGCAGTGAAATAGAAGATTTTCAGGTATTCCTGATAAAAAGATAAAAATAAACAGAAATTTTGATTTTCAAATACAACACTAAAGAGAAGCATAAAAAAAGGTAAACAGGAAGGATAAAACAAAAGAGTTTAAATTGTTTACATCCTTCCATAAAAAGATGAAACTTGTAACTCTTAAGAACTATATCACTATTAGGGTAATTAGAAAGACTATACATAGGCAGAGGATGTAGGTATAAATTGATGGGATGATATTAAAAAGAATCAAAAAGTAAGAAAGAGGATTGTACTGGAAGAAAGAGAGGTAGAACAGGTTAAATTAACTCACATGAAGAGATGTGAAAGACCTATTATGGTAGAGGGGAAAAAAAGAGAGGGGACTGGCCATCAACTGAACTTTACTTTCAGATGATTTGGTTCAAAGGGGGAATAACATATATATTCAATTGAGCATAGAAATCTATCTTCCTCTAAAGAGAAGGCGAAGGAAAGAAAGCCAAGATAAAAGGGAGGGCAGATTGGGGGGGGGGGGAGAGAGTGCAATGCTCAGAAGCAAAACACCGGAGAGAAAGGATAGGGTAAAATGGGGAAAGGTGAGAGAGAAGAGGGAGAGGAAGAGAAAAAGTATAAAGAGGGAGAAAATAGGATGGATAATATTCATTATCTTTAAAATGAATGTAAATGGGATAAACTCACCCATAAAAAGAGAAACTACTATATGTTGTTTACAAGAAACACATTTGAAGAAAAGAATAGAGTTGAGCAACTGAAGTAGTATCTATTATGCTTCAGCTAAAGTTAAAAAAAGCAGGGCTAGCACTCATGATTTCAGACAAAGCAAAATATAAATATAATTAAAAGTGAAAAGGGAAGAAATAGCAACTTATAAGGTATCACTGACAATGAAGTAATATTATTTTTTAATTAATTAATTTTTTAAAGCTTTTTATTTACAAAACATATGCATGGGTAATTTTTCAACAATGACCCTTGCAAAGCTTTCTGTTACATTTTCCCCCCTTCCCCCACCCCCTCCCCTAGATGGCAGGAAGTGCAATACATGTTAACCATGTCAAAATACTTGACAAATCGAGTGTGTATACATATTTATACAGTTAAATGAAGCAATATTAATACTAAACATATATGCACCAAATGCCAAAGCATCCAAATTCTTCTTCTTTTTTTTTTTTTTTTTACTTTTAAAAAATATTTTTTATTGATGCCTTTTGCTTTTACATCACATTTTTTCCTAGGTCTATACCATTGTCCTACCCTGTCCCCTATCTAATCCTTCTTTATATCAAAGAAAAAAATAATTAAACAAAATTATTTTATAGTCACTATTATATGATAAACATTTCCCCTTAATAAGTCTCCCCCTCATTTTTATCAAAGGAGACAAAATATGTTCCCTGAACTGTTCTCTAGACCCTTTTTTTTTTTTTGCTTTCTCACTCAGAGCTGAAAAATCTTGTGATTTTTTCCCTTCTTTCTATTGCAGCAGTAATTATTATATTTATATGCTAGTTTAGTTTTGTTCCATCTAATGAGCACCTGCTTTGTTTCCAGTTTTTTCTTGTAGTTGTAGTTTTACTACAATGCTATGATTTCCTTTTATCTTGGGACTTCTTTGAATATATAACTAATAAAGATTTATTTGGTCAAAAGATATGAATAATAATGTCATACTTTTGCATAATTCCAGAAAGATAACCAAACTATATGGCTCAATTCACAATTCTACCAAGAGTGTATGAATATTCCTTGATTCCCACAACTCCTCCAATGTTGACTATCCTTTTTTTTTCCTTGGTCAATTTTCAGAGTGAGAAATGTAAACTCAGAGTTGTTTTAATTTGAATTTCTCTTACTGATTGAGGAAGTTTCCAAACGTCAATTAGTCTAATTTATAATTTGCAATTCTTTCAAAAGTTGTTTGTCTCTTTTGACCAGGAATGGCTCTTGATCATTTCTTTTTTATATCCTTGAGTGTCAAGATGGTGCTGGAAATATAACCGAGTACTTACTGAGTACTTCATAAATTCTTCCTGTTGATTCAATTCTGTAAATGTTTCAATGGAAATAATTCTGATATTACACTATTTAAAGAGGAAAACTATTAGGGCCAATCACAACCCTTTGAAACTACATGTAAAAGTACCATTATCCTTACTGAATTTGGACGTTTCCTTTTTCTGCTCCCTTTTAAAAAGCACATTGATATATTGGATTATCTGCCATCCAGGGAAGGGGGATAGGAGGAAGGGGGGGGGGATAAACTGGAACATGAGGCTTTGTAAGAGTCAGTGTTGAAAAATCATCCCTGCATATGGCCTGAAAATAAAAAGCCTCAATAAAAATAAAGGAATAAAAACAAAATGAAAACCATGTTGAATCTTATTTCAAGGCTATTCTCTTCCCTTCTTCATTTAGAAAACAAGTGGGATTTGATAATCTGGCCCATGGAGTCCCAAATTTCATGCTTGGATTCTTCAGGTGTTATCTTTCTGAGTTTACCCACATATAGCAAAATAAGTGTGAGAGACCAGACACTCCAGTCAATAGCTGCTGCAATGCAACCTTCTTCATATATCCCATGCTTACAGCATTGGGCAACCTTAAAGCAGAAATCTAGATTAGCGCACTGTGTGATGAATGCCAAATTTGACACAGGAGAAGGAATAGATAAAAGAGTTGTGTGTTTCTGCTAAGCAAGTTGTATAGAAGAATGCACACAAGATGACAAGGCTGATGGGAAGGTACATTGCAGAAAAAAATCCATTTCCATTCATGGTGGAGACTACAGGCACCTATCTGCACCTTTCCAGACCAGCCTTGTAACATGTGTCCTCGGAAGACTTTGAAAATGACTCTGGCCTCAAATTCTTAACTATACTAGTGGGGGACCTCAGCTTTCTCATTTAGAATTAAATGAATTTAAATACAAAATAAAGAAGAAAGAAGTTAAGGAAGTGAATAAACTTTTAGAAAAGTTAGATATTAAAATTGAGAATAAATTATAATTGAGAAAAAAACTGAATAGGGAGAGAAGGAAATAAACCCTTTTTTTTTTTACCTCAGTGACAGACGGTGCCTACACAAAAAATGACCATGTATTAGAGCATAAAAATATCACTACCAAAAATAGAAATAGGCAGAAATACTAAATGCATCATTTTCAAATCATGATGCAGTAAAAATTACTTTTAATAAAGGATAAAGGAAAGAGAAATCTAAAATTAATTGGAAACTAAATAATCTAATCCTAAAGAATGAATGGGTTAAAAATAATAAAAACATGAATTTTGTTCAAGAGAATGAATACAGGAAGAAAACAAAATTTATGGGTTGTAGACAAAGTAATACTTAGGAAAAACTTTATATCACTGAATGCTTACTTACATTAATAAAATAGAGAAACAGCAGAACTTTCTCTTGAAAATTCAAAACAAACAAAAAACTAAAAAGAGAACAAACTAAAAATCCCCAATTGAACAATTAAACTAAAAATCTTGAAAAGCAAAGGAGAAATTAATAAAATTCAAAGAAAACCATTGAACTAATGTTTGAAATTCAGCAATTTCTTCCTTTCTTCTTTTTTATTCCATAAACACTTACACTTTTAATGCAACAAAGACTACTTTGCACTAGTAAATGACAAATAGCTATTTGTCAAATATTACATTTTTATATCCAAAGAATTTATAGTAACTAAACAAAGTGTTACCATTGTAATAATTAACATTTCTATAACACTTTAGCTCTATAAAACATTTTTCTCACAATAATCCTGTGATTTAGCTCATAAAATTATTATCCTTCTTTTGCAGATAAAGAAACAGAGTTTTTGATGTTAACTGATTTGCCAATGTTCAAAAACCTCTTAAAACTAGAGAATAGTATTTAAGTAAAATCTCTTGACTCCAAGGTCAGAATGTAATAACCTTGATTCTGACATAAACATCCTTCATAATGAAAACTTTAGCTATATTTAAGAAACAAAACAGAGTTTTACTAAGCAAATTAATTGCATGAACCACATACTGCCTTACAAAATATTAAATACCTAGAGCAGCATTTATATCATATGTGATTCATATCTACTTGTGATATATCATATTCTCTATTCGCAAGCAGTGCTATGTAAGTGCTATAATTTAATTTGTTTTAAGAAAAGCTATTCTATTACTCAGATTTTCATTAACTCAGTCAGGCCTGTCAAGTAGGGCAAAATTGTCAGGAAGACTAACTAATTCATCGGAGCTAAATCATTTAAAAATCCAAGAAAATCAATTAAGATATCGACTGTAGAGAACTGAAAGCAGAAAGAAAAACAATCAGGTGAATGGGAGATATGGGGCCCAGATGTCCTAAAGAACAAAAACTAAGAGAGAAGGAATGTGAAAAAAAAAAAAGGAAGTCAAAGACAGAAGGGTTAGAAAAAAGAAAGAAATATAATATAAAATGTAAATTATTCAGGCTCATTACATGTTGCTCCCCTCATACACTTCATTTTTCATTCAACTTGACTTACAAGCTTTCTCTCTAACGCAACATGTAACTTTCAATCTCTGCACATTCTAACAGATCCACAAAGCACTCCCTTCCTCATTTCTTATGTCAAAATCCTTCTCTTCCTTCAAAGCTTAGCTCAACACTTTGAAAGCTTTTGTGATAACCTCAGTTCAAAGGATTCTCTCCCTCTTCAAACTTTCCTGGGACACTTTGACCCATTCACTCTATCTGACATTATGCTTATCTCTGGGCAAATATGCCATGACCACCATTCCTCCAGAAGGATGCAGGCTCTTCTGAGAGGGGGTATTGTCTACTTTAATCTTTGTAATGCTGGTGAAAATCAACTGTAAAAATGAAGAATTTGGACTAGCCTTCCTAACAAATCCCTCCTGGCTCCAGTATTGTGATCTTTTACATTAAATTTGTTGCCGAATCTGGTCTTGTGTAATCCATAGATCGTTACCTTCAAGTTATATAAGAATCTATACTTTCTCTCTTAGGTAAGACCAGATTCTCATAATAGTTACACACACACACACACACACACACACACACACACACACACACACACCACATACATCACAGTCAACTTTTCATAACTGGAATCATTTTAAAATTTTCACAGCTAACTAATCTAAGTCTCATATCAGTTTTTTTTTTTTTCTAAAAAGATATAACTGTCTGACAATGATGCTATTTGGAGAAGATAAGGAGAAAGAAGTATCAACATTATCCTCTGGATGAACCATAACAATCTTAGCTTTTTTTAAATTAATTTTGTTTTGTTTTTTTTTCTGGTTATACAGAATTGACTCCTGTTTATTCAGCCTCCTGAGTGAAAGTTAACAAAGAATCTAAAAGGCATATTTTTCTTTCTAAGTATGATATATAAAAACAATTCAAAACAACAGAGAAAAGGAAAAAGACGATAAGCATTATGAAATGCCTACTCTAAGTCAGGGACTGTGATAAGCACTTAAAGTGTCCGATTTAATCTTCACAACAACTTTCTTTGGTAAATATCCTTATTATGCTCATTTTAAATCATGAAAATTGAGGCAAACAACTGTTAAGGGATCTGTCCAGAAACTATTAAGTTTCTTAAGTGAGATTTGAACTGAGATTCTTCTGACTCCAGGGCTAGCTCTCTCTCCAATTCTTTACCTAGCTCCCTCTAACAAGGGTCTTTCACTAAAAAGAATAAAAACTGTAGCTGAATTGTATCTGTTCAGGAGGAAATCCATACACACCCAATTAATTGTTAAGAAATTGAATCAAGAAACCAATGTGAGTTAAAAAAAATTTCTGTTTAAGAAATCTTAGACCTTATCTACTGCCTCTGCTGCTCTACATTTCCTTGGTATATCCAATGTGAAATTAAGATAAAGAATGAGTTGTCATAGAAAAAAATGCATAAATAGGGCCAAAAGTCTGAAATAGGAGTTAATACAGTATGTTGCCACTAAGTTTATTTTTGCTGAAACATAAAAGCAAGCATCCTTAGAGGTTGAAACATTAAAGAAAAGTAAGAGAAAACATAAGAAACCAAAATAAGGACTGTCAAAAGTAAACAAGTTTAAAAATTGCACCCAAACTGTTTAAATCAGAAAAATTGTTTAGAACTAAAAAAGACCCCAGATATAATTTAGTAGAAACCCTTATTATGGAAAAGAAAACTAAGATCCAAAAACCTTAAGATGGCTTACTCAAAGCCTCACAGCTAATAAATAGCAATATCATATACTCCAAACAACAATTTGTATTTCTCTGCAAAATTTATTGCTCTGTTAGCAGGATGGTTTTATTCAGTTAAAGAACATTTCTTTATCACCCTTGAATCCTGGAGTATTGAGCCATGTGATGGCTATATAATGAATCTATAGTACTCCATAAAAGAAAAATGGAAATTTTTGGAAGTTACTTAAACACATCTTTCTCATCCTATTTCCTCTTTATTTTCACATTTTTAAAAAGTCTTTTCTCTGTTACCTCTTCACGGTCTAAGAAACCTCAATTCACTTTTTCAGCCTTTTAGCCATAGCTATAAACTTTCTTTTGAATGTTTTTCACATTTTCCATGCTAGTCCCCAGCAGGATCTTTTTTCTTAAAATTTTATTTTATTTGCAAAACATATGTATGGGTAATTCTTCAACATTAACCCTTACATAGCTTTCTGTTACAATTTTTTTTTCCCCAGCTCCCCACCCCTCCCCTAGATGGCAGGATATCCACTACATGTTAATTATGTTAAAATACTTGCCAAATTGAATATATGTATACATATTTCCAAACTTATCACTGTTGTGCAAGAAAAATCGTATCTACATGAAAGACATATCAGATAAAGGAAACACAATGTAAGCAAACATCAATCAAGAGTATGAGAATGTTATGTTGTGGTCCACATTTCACATCCCTCTCTCTGGATGTATATGGCTCTCTTCAGTGAACAATTGGAAGTGGTTTGAAAATTTCATTATTGAAGGGAGCCATAGGGGCAGCTAGGTGGCGCAGTGGTTAGAGCACCAGCCCTGAAGTCAGGAGGACCTGAGTTCAAATCTGGTCTCAGACACTTAACATTCCCTAGCTGTGTGACCCTGGGCAAGTCACTTAACCCCAACTGCCTCAGAAAAAAGCAAAAAAAAAAAAAAAAAAAAAGGGAGCCATGTCCATCAGAATTGATCGTCATATAGTATTGTTGTTGCCGTGTATAATGATCTCCTGGTTCTGCTCATTTCACTCAGCATCAGTTCATGCAAGTCTCTCCAGGCCTCTCTGAAATCATCCTGCTGGTTGTTTCTTACAGAGCAATAATATTCCATAACATTCATATTCCATAATTTATTCAGCCATCCTCCAATTGAAGGGCATCTATTCAGTTTCCAGTTTCTAGCCACTACAAAAAGGGCTGCCACAAACATTCTTGCACATGTGGGGCCCTTTCCTTCCTTTATGATTTCTTTGGGATATAAACCCAATAGAAATCCCCAGCAAGATCTTGAAAGCAAGGTGAGCTGGTGATAAGAGGAAAAAGAGGATGAGGAGTTGAGCATAACTACTCCAGAATTCGGTCAGTGATGAAAACAGTAGATATCACTGACACAAAACCCTTTTTAGTTGCAAAGAAAATTATTTTAAATAAATATGGAAGTTTATAAAACTTTATTTTTACTTGTGGAAGTTCTTAAAAAATTGCTAATTTATATAATTTGTAAAAAAAAAAAACCAAGATGTGATATTCGATTTGTCAAGTATTTTAACATAATTAACAATTATTAGACTTCCTGCCATCTAGAGGAGGGGGTGGGGGATAGGAGGGAAAAATTTGTAACAGAAAGTTTTGCAAGTATCAATCTTGAAAAATTACCTTGCATATGTTTTATAAATAAAAAGCTTTAATAATAAAAAAAAAAAACTAAGATGTGATATATGGGAATGAACCAGCTAAAGAGCAAAAGGAGAACAGGGTCCACATTCTTGCATAGACTCACTGTGAGACCTTTGAATAGCCATATTTTAAGATGGGGTAGTGTACATTCTTTTCTGCCAAGAGCTATTTAAATATTTATAACATCATTCTCAGGTTATACAAAATTGTCAACTTATAAAACTCAAAAAGTAGGAGGCTGTTGTACCTAGTTTACATCTCATCATTGCCTGAGGTTGATCATGCAAATGATTACTCTGATTACTGGCTGAAGGTTCCCACCCCTATTCTCTAAGGGGTTAAAGCAGATTATCACTAAGGTACCCTTCAAGTGTAATACTGTAAGACTTTTGTCCACCTGCTTAGATACTAACCTAATAAATTTAACTGCCAATCCCAGATCAGCTATGCAGCATGCTCCATTTTTCTTCACCAGGATGTTCTTACTTTTCAGATCACGGTGTGCAATTGCAGGTTTCCCTTGAGTGCTAAAGATCTCTGTATGTAAGTGGCACAGGCCACTGACTGAAGAATAGGCCAACTTTAACATTGCTTTGGTATCTAAAGTAGTGGATTTCAGATAATCATACAAGGAACCATTCTCATGGTAGTCTGTGATTAGGTATAGTTGGGTCCAGGACCCAGTGCCTTTGATATCTGCAGCAATAAAGCCTAAAAGTAAAAGGAAAAAGAAGAAAGAAATAAAAAGTTTTGATATTAGAACTTTCTCAATACTTCCAATAACATAATGTTTGAGATCAGTAAGAGCCATGGGTTACTTTTGTTTCATGTCTATTTGGAATTCCTGATTAGAGCTATACTATTAAGAAGTTAATAATATCAAGCAAAACTAATTAAAATAAAATAAGGGATAAGTAAAATATACCATGTGCAATTAATTCTAAGATGTGGCAATTTGTTTATGTTATCATAATTACTTAATTCATGCAGAAGTCAACACAGTTTAATCAAGAGCAGGTCATACCAATTTAATCTTATAAAATAAGGGTAAGCTATGGGTATAATTTGGATCAATTTTAGCAATTTTGATATTCTTATGGAAAACATGGAGAGATGGGTGCTAAATGATCGTATAGTTAGGAGATTAGGAAATTTGTTGAATGGCTGGATACACAGATTACTTAGTTATTAATGGTTTACTGTCAATTTAGAAGGTTTTAGTAGAGTGCCCCAGAAACCCATTTTTGGTTCTCTTCTGTTTAACAGTTTTACTAATGACAAGAGGTAAAAAAAAAAAAATGTAGATGACATTCTTAGTACATTAGTAGAAAATGCATTGCTGGTAAAAAAAAACAAAAAACAAAACACTGGTTGATAATGTTGAGATTCACAAGGATTTTAACATGTTGGAGGATTGAATCAAATCTAATATTATGAAATTTAATAGAAATTATCTTAGTTGATAGCTTAAGAACAGTAAAATGGAAAATCATGTAGGGCTCTTAGTGAATTGCATATTCAATGAGAATTAGCAGTGTGACATGACAACCCAGAAATAATTTGATCTTAGACTACTTTAAGATACAACATTTTATATAGTCATATTGATCATACCATAATGGAAGGGATGTTTCAAATTTGAGATCATTTTTTTTTCTATTTCTTTTTCTGATATGGGGCTATTTAAATAATTTATATCCTCTTCTGTTAACCTGGGCAATCTATATTTTTGTAGATATTCCTCCATTTCATTTAAATTATCAAACTTAGTGGCATAAAGTTGGGCAAAGTAACTCCTAATTATTGCTCTAATTTCCTCTTCATTGGAGGAAAGTTCTCCCTTATCATTCTTGAGACTAACAATTTGATTTTCCTCTTTCCTTGAGATCATTTTTTTTAAAGTATCCAGTGAAAAACTGAACAGCACTCAGGCAATTGGGATGCTGAATGTCTTGGGAGTTCATTAAATATGAAATCTGGTTGCAAAAAACTAGGAAGCTTAGCTCATTGAACACTTGGAAGAGTATTTAGATATAGGATAGGCAGGATAAACTGTTTTTAAGTATTAGATATCTGTGCTAAAGTAATGAAAGAGTATTCATGTATGGGAGCGAAAATTTGTTCTTCTTGGCCATAGAACATAGAGACAGAAGCAATGGATGGAAGTTACATAGATATAAATTTTACTTTTAAGAGAAATTTCCTAAGAATTAGAATTACCCCAAAAAATGGAATGGAGACTCCTTATTGGTTGTAATTCTTTTAAGAAAGGGTTAATAGATTGAGGGCTATTTTCTCAGGTATGGCCTCTTTTCTCAGGTATAGGCTCTTTCCAACTCTAAATTTTGTGATTCTGTGAATAAAAGAAATATTCACTAAATAAGGACTAGAAAGAATTCAAACATCTAACCAAAATAATTCATTTTTAAAAATCACTTTATGAAAAATTTGAATCAGATTATTTTAATCTATGATATCTAAGAAGGAAATGAATTCATGTTAGAAATAAATTGTACAGATACAATTCACAAGTTGTTATCTAGTCATTATGTTGCACTCTGTAGCTGGGCCCAGTATTCAATATGAAAACAGCAGGCTGGATCTCATTTGGGAAACTGTCCAGCAATTCATTGGTTCTATGTTACTCCATGCTTCAGAACTTATCTTAATACCAATATTCTGCTAGTGCTATTATATGGATGTGAACCACAAAATACCACATTCTTACAGTCACACAAGAATTAAAACTGTATAGGACACAATGGGAAATGCCAACTTTAGTTTGTGCAAGAAAAGTAATATGTAAAACACAAAACTATTTATTTCACAGAGAAAGGAATTGATTTAGTCAAATATTGAGGGCAAAGGGTAACAAATATTCAAGTCAAGTGCTACAATGGAACTCTTGAAATCTGAAAAGACCCAAAGAAAGCTTTTTACACATCTAGGAGACCTCTATTATGATAAGGCATGAATGGGTTGTAATCTAGACAAATGAAGAAAATACTCATAACTGAGATCACTGATCCCCTGAAACATAGAAAAAGACATTTTGTATAATCTTGCCTAACTTCAAAAAAATTCACTTCTGTTAAAACAACCTTGTATAAGTGGTTCTGAAATAGCTTTAGTAGTGGTGAGTTTTAATTGCCAGTTTCCCAAGCAATAATTTTTCTTAAAGGATCCTCCTCCTTTCAGCTATTTAATATCTGGAAATACTCTGACTTCTGACATTTATTCTGAAGATCCCTTGCACTGAAGGATTAATGGCCTGGCCAAGACTAAAAAGAAAATAAGGACAATATTTATTAGGTGGTTCACACAAGTTGATACACAAACATTACCAAAGAAAGGCTGAGATCTAGAAAACAAATGTAGAACATTTTTATACTTATTTTTACTCACCCAAAATATTTTCATGCCTCATCAAGACTGTCTGATATATTTCCGTCTCTCTGAACCAGCTGGCTTCCTCAGTGGTGAAGAACACTTTCACAGCTACCTTTTCACCGCGCCACTTTCCCATCCAAACTTCCCCATAGCGACCTTTTCCAATCTGTTTGACCATCTGAATCTGCTTAGCTATAGTCCTTTGAACCTATTAAATCCCAAAACACACTGTTAGTGTATTCACAGCACAACATCATTTGTTTAATCTCTCTTGAATAGAAGCAAAGGGTACATATGGTAACACATATTTGGGCTATAGTTTTTCTTTATATAGACAATGTATTTCAGGATAATTTATAATTATTTCTATATTATGAGATAGACTTTTTGTTTACTGACACTTTGGAGGGAAAAGCCTGAAATTAAAGTTTTACACTGACTAGGAAAACAGAAAAAGGCTTTTTATCAAAGATATTTCCTATTAAGACTGAGCCTTGTCTTCAGATTTGGAAATCATAAATGGAAATGATTTTAAAATTAATTGAAAAAGCAATCAGCAAGCATTTATTGAACTCCTACTAGATACAGGGCTGGGCTATGCCAGTTTTGCCATCAGCCCTATTAGACAATAGTTATTTTATCATAGCATCTCGCACAAGGACTCCACAAACATTTTCTGATCATCAACAAAAATACAGCTCCTTCTTTTAGTATGTGCTTTATATTTGAAATACTCATTCTATTATTCAAGAAGGCTGTCTATCTCAACCCTACTCCCTTTGTCACTCTAATTTAGACTGGGCTTAGCATCTCAAATTCTTTGTGAAGCCTCGGAGGACCACTGAATAGACCTGGACCAGAGAAAATCTAACACCTTCATTTTAAAATTAATAAATCAATATACATTTATCAAGCCTGACTACTATGTGCCAGGCACTAAGAATACAAAGATAAAAATAAAATAGTTTCTGACTTCGAAGAGCTCACATTTCTTTGAGGGACACAAGTACATATATGTGTGTATACACAGAATGTATACACGATAGAATATAGGTCTATGTGTATGCACCTAGAATATGAGAGTTGGCAAGGACTTCAGCAATCACCTAAGTCTAACCCATACACAAAAGTCCCCATTATAACATGTCCAACAAGTGGTCATCTGGTTTCTACTTCCACAGAAGGAAACTCCACCATTTCATATGGCAACCTCTCTCTACTTTTAGAAAGCTTCAATGTTTCAAACATTTCTCCTAACATCTAAACTTGCTTTTTCCATGTCTATTGCTTTTGGTCTGCCCTTTGGGTCTCAAACAAAATATATCTTAAATTCCTTTTCTACTTGAAAGCCTGGCAAAGACTGTTATCATGTCCCCCTTGAGTTTTCTCCAAGCTAAATATCCCTAGTTCCTTCAACCAATCTTTACATCATGGCTCTTCATCATCCTAATTGTCCTCTTCTGAACACTCTCTAGTTTTTTACCCCTTGAATAAAGCATCCAGAATTGGACACAAATGACAACAAAAAGGTTTGACAACTTTAGGATGCATTGGGAACCCCCTCTTCCTAGAAGCCTTAATGTAGCACAAGATCTCATTCTTCCTTTTTTGTTTCCCTTCACCGGACCCTGATGATCAACATCGTTTGCAGTTTACTAAAGCTTTTTTAGAACTCTGACCTTGTTATCACTACCCTGCACCCCTCTGACTGGAAGATGGAGGGAACTAAAATCTCAGATCTCTAAAATCTCCATTTAAGGAAAGGGCTCCACACTGAGATACTTCATTTTCCATCTGGCTACCCTCCTTTAGGACTTCTCTACCTTGCTAAGGATATAGGGCATTTCCCTTCCACTTTTGCTTTTCAGTTTCCCTGCCAAGGAGATAGGACATGTCCCTTCCACTTCTACTTTCCAGCTTCCCTGACAAGGATATAGGACATCTCCTATTCTTGCTTTCCAGCTTCCGTTTGTGTGTGAGATCTTCCTTCATTAGATTATAAATTGCTTGAGGGACGGGACTATCTTTCTTTTTATGTATTTGTATCTCTAATATCTAAGATCTGGAAACAGTGACAGAAAAGTAATTCTGATTGTAAAGTTGTCTAATTCTTGTTCCTTAGTATTCTCCAGAAGAAGGATATGAGAAACTTTAATCAAAAGTTTTGGTAAAATCTAACTTAACTATATTCATATCACTCTCCTCAATTACTAATTAAATAATCCCATCGAGAAAACGAAATGAGAGTGTACATTCTAGGCACAGGTGACATCTGTGAAAAGGCTTCAAATCTTACTGTTACATCAGGTGATACATTAAAAAGTGAGAAGAAATTTTAAAAGATTAGGGCAACTCAGAAAGGTCAGTGAGTAATGACAGATGTTGTAGGCTAGAAAAAAGCCAACAGAATTAACAATTAGTGTCTAGAGTCATCTGGCAAAAAGACAAATGATATAATATTTGAACATGAAAGTAAATTATTAAAAAAAGTGCTTAATGCACTTTAAGTTTTAAAAAGGCAATATTCAGAGAGAAAGTATTGGGGTAAGACTCAAGTTCAAGTCCTGCCTTTGATACATACTGGCCAGGTGATCCTGGTCATATCTACCTCCCAGTGCCTCAGGTAGATAACTTTGGAAAATTGTGTGTTGCAGAGCAAATATTGACCTGAATCACAGGTTCATTTTAATAATAATAATAATTATAATAAAGTGTGGACTGTCCATTCTTAGTGTGCTACTAAATCTAGACAAGATATGAGAAAAATCTAATTAAGGAAAGAAAAACCTGACCTCAATAATCACATATACAAAAGGCAGGAAAGTAAAGGCTTACATGTCTCATTAAAGATGAAGACTTTTTACTTTTAAACCAGTTCTACTCCCTACTTCGTGAGCCCTAAGGATCTTTCTTGTGCTTCCCTCATTAAAGGAAGTGCCTTGAATTCCCCTCACATAGTCTCCAAAGTTGGCACTGATGACCATCAGAAAACTAACCCCCTCCTAAATGGAAAAGCCATGGAAATCTGAGTCTTCAGGCTGAAACAAAGCCTCCTTCCCCGTGTGATGCTTGGATAGGAGTTAATGTGATCCTTTGGTCTTTGGAAACAGTGCCAAGGAGCAAGTAATGGAACCCTTGGTGAATCCAGGGTGAATATGGTTCCCTATGTAACATTCCTAATCTGCCCATGATCAGAAAAGGTTCAAACCTGGATTGTAATTCTACCTTTGCATTAAAAAACAAACAATCACATTACCCTCTCTAAGTCAAGAGGTTATCAGTTAGGGCTGTAAGCGAGCTCCCCTGTCTACCTAATACAAGGACTTTTTCCCTAACCAATGCCCTACTTGTTTCACTAGTAAACAGACACCTCTTGGTTCGTGCCATTTACAAAAATAATAGTTTAAACGCCAACACTATTCTCCTCATACCAGCAGAGGGAGCCCTGATCCACTTCCTGAGCTCTGAGATTGTTCAATTAAATCTTTTAAAGATTCCCCAGGAGGGATGTAAGTCTCATCCTGTTCCAGTCCGATGCTGTAACGGGGTCTAGCTTCTTGCCTTTTATACCTAAAGATGTAAAAAGGAGATATAATTGAGATACCTGAGAAAGTGAAAGTAAAAATGATTGACCAAGTTTCCTTTTGCAATTAAATCACTGCCTTCTATAACACTCAATACAGTGTTATAATTATTCCAAATGAAATTTTATATTTATTAACCAATATCCATCATTGACATTTTTCTTTTTTCCTATGTTCAGGATTATTCTTAAAAATTTCCTTCCTGAATGATTTAAAAAATCATTACTAAAGAGAACTGATGCTTTGCCTAACTTCACTAACTGCACTATTTTACTTTAAAACAGAATTCTATGAAAGCATATACTCCATTATTATATCAATCCATTTGTAATATATCTTATTTTCATGTTGATAGTAACAGAAAAGATCACGCAGAAATTTAGAAATTGGAAATGAATTTTAGTTCTACAAGTTCCTTTTGAAAATAAGCAAATGAAGTCCCAGAGAAATGAAATATCTTACACCCTCCATGTCACAAACACTGATTCTAAGTCATCTGACATTAAAGCTGGAACTCTTTTTGTTGTTTCAAAATACTTTCTTTCTCAAAGGCCATCTAGTCCAATAGGCCTGAACAAGAATTATCTTTTATAATAGCCATGATTTTATAATACCAACAAATAATAAATATGTTGATACAGTTTTCACTTGAAAACCTTCAATAAAGTACAACCATTATCTTCCAAAGAAACTCATTCAATTTGGGTACCATATGGAAAATAATTATTAGAAAGTTTTTCCTTATATCAAACCTAAATTGGCTTTATCGTACCTTCTGCTAATAGCTTCCAGTTCTAACTTCTGGGACCAAATAGACAAAGAGACTAATTTTCTTTTCCTCAGTTAACTTATCACTTACTTTTCTCTTTTCCACAAAAAAAGTTACAGAAAATTTTAAAATGATAAGACGGACAAAAGACTTAATTAAGTCTGCAATTAAGCTCTAAAAACATATTTTACCTGCAGTTTAATTTTCTCCTATTCCAAATCTTTTACCACATATGATAATGAATGAATTAAATGACTTGAACTGGGATTTTTTTGTATTTTTTAGAAAACCAGGGTGGATGGTATCTGTAATGTTGTTAGGGTAAAGGCAAATAATAGGAGCAATAAAATACCTTGACAAGTAATCAATTACTTTACCAATTAAAATCTAAAAAAAATCTTAATCTCATAAATAACATCTCAATCATGAGTAAAACATTTACCAAAAAAAAAAAAAAATTCTTGAAATATATGGCAGGGAGAGAAAGGGAACAAATCTCATCCTTTCCTTAAAATGAGAAAATCTGAGTTCACTGAATCAGGCATTCTATCTTGAAAATTAAGCCTACTTACAAAATAGCTATGCAATTTCAACATCTTTAAAAGTGTAAGTACTTATAGCTTCCATTTACCTCACCACTGGAACTGATATTAATAAATGACAATAGGTATTTTAAAGAACAAATAATCTGGATATACCCAGAAACAAAGTATGATAATATTTGGATTTTTTCCAGGTAATAAATGTGTAAGTAAAACTTTGCCTTAATCAAACACCTATAGGATTCACATTAGGAAGCTACCTCCTACGCAAAAGGGCTCTAGTTACATGTTGAAAACTTACCTGAAATAACAGAATAAAATTATAAGAATCAGAAGGAAGCTACAGACTGTCACAGATATCAGTATGGCCTTATGATGTATGGATCCATCCACAAATTCTGAAATTAAACAAAAAATTAATCACAACATGGAGATACCTTCAACTCCAAATTCAAAGACTGTCATTCTCTTAAAAACTGCTTACTCTTCCTTCCGGGGGTGGAGCCATGGTGGTGGAGATCAGACAGGAGTCTCTGTAACCTCCTCTAACCTCCCCTCAAACCAACAACATATGAAACCTCTAGACTGATTCTGAAGCAAAAAAATCCACAATATCTGGAGAACAACACGATTCTAGAAGAAGATACTCTGGAAGAACCTCAAAACAGGTCTGTTTTAATTGGGCAGGGGGGTGGTCTACTGAACCCAGACTGAAGTGCAGGGAGACCGGGGCAGGGAGCTGACCCAGGGAGCTGGAACAGGAGTCGGAACAGGAGTGGGAGCGTTGTGCTTTTCACACACCTGGGAGTCTTCTGCGGGCCTCTTGGAACAATTTGTCCTGATTGTGGGCAGGTGGTTTGGAGGGTCTGCCTTTTGAGGGGGATAGATTATGAACCACTGAACCCCTGATGAGCATCGTAACTAGCTGCCATTACACAGCACCTTAAAGCAATCAATCAAACAACAGGACTGATAAGCACCAGAAATAATCCAATCAGCAGAACTGCCCAGTACCTGACATAATTCAATCAGCAGAACTGCCCAGTTCCTGAAATAACTCAATCAGCAGAACTGCCCCAGGGCAAATTAAAGCAGCTGTCCCACCTTTGCCCTAAACAGACCTCACACCTTTAAAAAAAAAAAAATGAATAAAAAACCAAAAAGACCTCTCATCATAGACAACTTTTATGGAGAGAGGGAAGAACAGACCTCAAATCCTGAGGCCCCTAAAGGTAAAGCAACTCCAGAAAAAGCCCCAAAGAGAGACATAAATTGGTCTCCATGTCACAAGGCTTTCTTTGAAGATTGCATAAAAAATCTTAAAAGAGAGTTAGAAGAAATTTGGGGAAACAAAATGAAATCACTGCAAAATAAAATAGAAAAAATGGAAAAAGAATGCAATGAACAAAAAGATGTAATTGGTCAATTGCAAAAGGAACTAAAAACAGTAACTGAAGAAAATAAGACATTAAAAATTAGAATCGAACAATTGGAAATGAATGATTTATCAAGACTTCAAGAATCAGTTGAACAAAAACAAAAAAATGAAAAGATAGAGAAAAACATGAAATATCTCCTAGGAAAAACAACTGACCTGGAAAATAGATCTAGGAGAGACAATCTAAGGATTATAGGGCTTCCTGAAAGCCATGATGAAAAAAAGAACCTGGACACTATCTTCCAGGAAATCATAAAAGAAAACTGCCCTGATATTTTAGACCCAGAAGGCAAAATACTCCTTGAAACAATGAACTGATCACCTCCTGAAAGAAACCCAAAAATTAAGTCCCCCAGAAATATCGTGGCTAGATTCCAGAACTATCATACCAAGGAAAAGATATTACAAGAAGCCAGAAAGATACAATTTAAATATCGGGGAGCTACAATTAGGATCACACAGGACCTAGCAGCTTCTACTTTGAAGGATCGAAGGGCCTGGAATCAGATATTCCAAAGGGCAAAGGAACTTGGATTACAGCCAAGAATAAGTTACCCAACTAGAATGAGCATTATCTTCCAGGGAAGAAGATGGTCATTCAATGATATAGGAGAATTTCACCTATTTCTACTGAAAAGACCAGAACTGAACAAAAAATTTGATCTACAATCACAGAACACAAGAGAAACATAAAAAGGTAACAAGAAAAAATAACTCTTGAGAACTATATTTATGTTATAGATACTTATAGAATGAGGGTTGATTTTATGAATTGATTATTACATTATGATTATGATATGATTACTGTGATTTTATGATTATTATCATATGATTACTGTGATTGTATGATTATTATTATATGTTTATTGTGATTTTATGAATCTTATGATATGATAAACTGAAAAAGAAATTAGAGGTAGAAAAGGGATAACACTGGAAGAAGAGGAAAAGGAGGTAAAATAAGGGAAATTACATCTCATGTAGAGGCAAAGAAAACCTATAATGATTGAGGGGAGAAAAGGGAGGGGAATGAGGATTGGGTTAATCTCCATCTCATCAGATTTGGCTCAGAGGGAATAATAGACTTACTTATAAGGAAACTAGAGGGAAAGGGGGGAAAAAGGGGTGGGTGGGGCTCTAAAGGAGAAGGATTGTTTGAGGGAAGTGGTTTTCAAAAGCAAAATAGTAGGGAGGAAGGAAAGGGGATAAGAAAGAGAAAAGCATAAGCTAGGGTAAATAAGATGGAAGGAAATACAGAATTAGTTATTTTAACTGTGAATGTGAATGGAATGAACTCTCCCTTAAAGCAGAAGCAGATAGCAGATTGGATTAAAAACCAGAATACAACAATATGTTGTATACAAGAAACACATCTAAAACATAGAGATACATACAGGGTGAAGGTAAAAGGCTGGAGCAGAATCTATTATGCTTCAGGTGAACAAAAAAAAGCAGGGGTAGCAATCCTGATCTCAGACCAAGTAAAAGCAAAGATAGACTTCATTAAAAGAGACAAAGAAGGAAATTATATCTTCCTAAAGGGTACCATAGATGATGAAGCAATATCAATACTAAACATATATGCTCCAAGTGGTATAGCATGGAAATTCCTAGAGGAAAGGTTCAGAGAGATGCAAGAAGAAATAGACAGCAAAACTATAATAGTGGGGGATCTTAACCTCCCTTTCTCAGAACTTGATAAATCAAACCACAAAATAAATAAGAAAGAAATTAAGGAGGTAAACAAAATGTTAGAAAAGTTAGGTATGATAGATCTTTAGAGGAAATTAAATGGAGACAGAAAGGAGTTTACTTTTTTCTCAGCAGTCCATGGAACTTATACAAAAATTGACCATGTGTTAGGACACAAAAACCTCAAAATCAAATGCAGGAAGGCAGAAATAATAAATGCATTTTTTTCAGATCATGACGGAATAAAAATCACATGCAATATAAGGCCAGGAGAAAATAGACCAAAAACCAATTGGAAACTAAATAATTTTATCCTAAAGAATGAATG
>JAJPUD010004841.1:73432-115859 GCA_023553655.1 Myrmecobius fasciatus
AAAAAAAAACTGCTTACTATACTTTTTGGGGCAAATTCTGAAAAGTTTTCTCAATGTTCAATTTCAAAAGTAGCAAAAAAAAAATTCTTTGCCCCTCTTCTATGGGGGAGTTAATTCCTTCAGTTTGGTATCTCTAACATAGGAATGAAATGTATCCTAAATGCTAAGTAAGTGAGTGAATACAAGCTGCCCAAACCCCATACTATGTTCACATGGGGTGATTGTTGGTGCTTTTGCTTCTAATAAGTAAAAATATAATTGAAAAAATTTTAAACTGAAAAGGGAATGTGAGGGAGAGGAGGAAAACCAACTAGGATTATCTACAAAACCATATACTATATAGAGTACTTATAAGCTAGATAAAAGAATAGCACTTAAGGTGCCAGAAATTCACAGAAAATAAAATCTAAGAATTGAGGTTGTAATACATTACCAAATCGAAAGATACCATACCAAAAAATACAAAAAATATAGCCAACAATCAGTCATTAACCATTACCAGGTATCTACACAGTTCATAATGTGGCAGACATTGCGCTAAGTAGTGAGATACAAACATAAAAAGGAAATGGTCCCTGCTTATGAAAAGCTAATATTCTACTGAAAGAGATATATCCTCACATATAAATATACATATAAAATATGTATAAAACAAGTACAAGACGATTTTAAGCAGATAGGGTACAGCCAAAGGAAGTGATAAAAAAAGATTTCAGGGAGAAGGTTATGCTTGAATTAAGTTTGGAAGAAGACAAAGGATTCTAAGATAATAAAGTGACAATGGACAGCATTCTAGGTGTGGGGGAGAACCAAAACAAAGGCAATGGTATCATGTGTCAGGAATGGCAAGAAAACTCAGTCTGGTTGGACAGCAGAGGATGAAAGGAGGGATTACCTTAGTTTGTGAAGTACTTTAAAAAGCAAAAAGTGATTTTTTCTAACCTCATTCAGCAACACTTGAGGAGAAACAGTGATGGATCGTAGAAGTAACCCAAGAATGGAATTTGGCAAGGTATCAAGAAGGCATGGAGAAAGGGATTTAAGCATTCAGTGTGAAAAGGAATAGGTTAAGTAGAGGTTAGGGGTGGGGTTAGAATGGAGGTGATAGTCTGAGAGACTACTGAGGAATGGAGTAACTAGAGGTCCCATAAGGATAAATAATAGGCTTAAGAGGAAATAAGGAAGAAATAAAATTTTAGGAGATTTCGATTTTAAAAAAAGAATTTTGAGGTTTTTGATTGTGGAAGTGGAACATACATGGGAAATAGGTGTTTTCAGGATGACATCATAAATATGTACCCACATATACATATACATATGTGCGTGTGTGTATACCTAACATGGATGGGGGGAGTAATAAAGAGAGTAAAAAAAAAATGAGAAAAGAAAGACTAGAGATTCTGAAAGATGTGAAAAATTTAATCTCAGAAATTTTACTGGGAATTAATAGGATAAGACAAATGACTACAAAACTGCTGTAAAAAGATATCACCTTATTTAAAAGAAATAAGAAAGGAAAAATTAATTAAAATTCACAAATCTTTATTAAATTCATCATAATGTATCAGGTAAGATAAGCAGAATGGTTGGAACAGTTTTACGTACTCATATGAAACACCTAAAAAGAAATCCCAGAAACATAGCAGAGAGTCTTTGGAGCATGAGATAAGCTTTGAAGAAGAATAGGGAATCTCAGAGTAAGAGATGAGGAAGGAGAGTGCATTCCAAGTATGAAGGACAGATTATAGCTGGGGAGATGAAATGTTGAGCGAAAAATTCTTCATGCTAATAAAATTGTCATAATGAAAATATGGTATATCATTTGAATTATTTAGAAATTAATTCCTGTTCTAGTCTAATCCCTCTGCTATGATCCATGACAAATAAACTTTTACTGTAAAATCGGTGAGTAGCAAAGTATTTTGCACCATAATCACAAAAGATTCAGAGGTATCTGACAAGGGAAAAAACAAAATAAAATTCCAGAGTAGGATTGTAAATATTTTTATGCCCCCTCCAGAATAACTAATTTTATTATGAGATTCCCTATAATAGTTCTATAATGAAATTTATTGGAAATAGTTTTTAATTAGGTGTCAGACTTTCTCTGATGATGTAGCATTTCACTTCAGCCCCATTTTCTCTGCTTATACTTAAACAATATTCTGGAGAAACAAAATAGTTTCAAGGTCAAATGATAAACGACTTGTCCCTTTCAAGAAATTTAGAGCCTTAAAATGTAAAGTTCTTTCAAAATCGAGTGCCAGTCATGACTATATTATATGACTTCCTGATCTCCTCTCAGCATTCATTCATTATCAAAACACACCCTGCCCTTAAGCAATATTATGAAATACTTATGAACAATATGAAATATTATGAAAAACTTAAGATAAATACAAAATCAGATTTTCTAACCAAAAAAATTCACACCTTATTTCATTTTAGCAGCAAGATATAAAAGCAAATATTTAAATTAATCAAGCAAAATGCATTTATTAAAACAGCAACTATTTGGTAGTCACTATGCCAAGGATTGGAAAAACAAAGATGAAAGAATAGCAGCTGACCTCTAGGAGTTTATACTCATAGGGGAAATAATTACATAGGTTCATAACAGAATATAAGGTGATTTGGGGAGGGAGGCCATCTTTCTGTTTCACACGCACAATGTGCTGCCTACAGATGCCAGGATTTTTTTCCCTTACTGTCCTTTACTCCTGGTATTTTCTCCTTATTTTTTTTCCTCTGTCCATCCTTATATTCCCTGACTTCCTTCAGGTTCAAGCTAAAATCCTATCTACTTCTTCGCCTTCAAAAACAAAAACAAAAAACTCAACTTTTGAAATCCTCTTAATACTAATGCCTTTTTTCTTTTTTTTCTTTTTAAAATTTTATATTTAATTATGGGATAAAATAAGCCTTTTTATAACATAGTATAATGAGGGAAATGACTGCACATGAAACTATACATCTATTATGCACAACTTGCTATTCCTTTTAAATATATAATAAAGTTATTATGTAAATTTATTTTTCCTTCCCTCCCATCCTAGAGATGGCTACCATTATACAAAAATGTGTGTGCGTGCGTGTGTGTGTGTGTATGTGTGTGTGTGTGTGTGTGTGAGAAATCATTCTGTGCATACTTCTATTTATCAAGCCTTTTTCTGGACGTAGATAGTATCTTCCTATCCTTTCTAATCAATTTGGGTATTTATAATAGTGAAAATGACATTTATTAGAAGTTGTTCTTAAAACAATATGCAGCGACTGTATTCTCTCTGTTCTGCTCATTTCCCTTTTCATTATTTCATGCAATTCTTTTCATATTTTTCTAAGATCATTATGTGTTCATCATTTTACATATTACAATCATATTCCACAATTTGTTCAGCCATTTTTTCAAAGATTATCTAGAAATTATCCCATCTATATCTTATTTGTGCAGAGTTGTTTGCAAAGTTGTTGTTCACATTAGGCACTAAGTTCCTTGAGAAAAAAAGGAAAGGCGATTTTTGGGTTGTTTGGGTTTCTTTTTGTCTTTTTCGTCTTTCTTTGTATTTTCAGGGATGCAAAGTATAGTATACAATGCAAGAGCACATAGAAGGGACTGAATAAATGCTTATGACTTGACTTGAGGGAAGACACTAATATATGGGGGGAAACTGGTAGTCTTGAAAGGCTTTATATAGAAAACAGTGTGAACTTAACAATGAAATAAATCAAGGACTTGAAGAGGTTAAGGTGAAGTAGAAATCTATTTCATGCAGGGGAAAATGTCAATGTAAAGGAACAGAACTGGGAAATGGTTTATCTTAGGTGTGAAATAGCCTCTTAGACCAGACTAAAAAGTCCATTGAAGAAGTAATGTTAAAAAAAATGTAGGAAGGGGCTAAGTTGTGAAGAGCTCTAAATGTCAAACACTGGGGTGAATGATCCTTGAGGTATATGGAACTCCCAAAGTTTATTAGGAAAGGAAAGTGATGATATGGTCAGACCTACACTTTAAGAAAATCACTTTTCCTTGCTAGAAGCACTTATATTTAACCCACTCACGCATTTTTCCATTTCGTTTATTTTTGCTCAAAAGAAAATGGAAAGAAAACACAGTACATGTTCAAAATAGAGATCAAAGCGACAATTACTTCATATGAACAAATAATAATTTGGGTTTTCACTGCAACACAATAAATGTCTTCTGGAACTCCCCCAGGCTCATTTCCAGTCAATGTAAATGGTGACTAGAGAAAATCTCCATTCTTTTGCATTCCTCTGATCACATTTCAGATTTTTTAGAGCAATGAGACAAGATGACTACTAGGGGGCTCTTTGTTTACTGTCATTTATTTTTTTTTTTAAAGTTTTTGTAGACCAAGTTTACACTACTTGCCCTATTATCCCTAATACTTTGTTTGTCTTCATAAATCAATGATATCCACCAAAACACAAAAATCCACCAATTGTTTCTGCTGATAACACTATTCATGTTTTGATCTACCATTACCTATTCTTCAGGTATTAACAATGTAAACATTAAAGACATTGGCAGTAACCTTTGAAAGAAGACACTACTTGATGAATATCCAGAAAATGATAGGACACATCATTCTGAGGTACAACATTTCTCTTAACTTGTCAATCCAATTATATGGTGAACTGTAATGGAGAAGTCCCCAGTGAGGTTCTGTTCACTATATTAGAGTAGAATTACTAAGGACAAAATGTGCTTTTAGGCCTCCAAAATAGTCATCAATGCAGATCTCATGAAAACCTGCCAAATGTATTTCCCAAAGAAGGACATAATCTATGCTTATTACTTTTTTGTTTCTTCAAATATCAATTATACTATATTCCTATTTTACTTTTAAAGAATATAGACATTCTGGAAAGGAAAAGTCAGGATCATTCAATAAAACTCCATCAAAAATAAATATTTTTTTTGGGATACTGTTTACCTACCAACAATATTGTCAAAGAATTGAGGTAATGATAAAAAGATTAATGTGCTGCATGCATAAGGTGAAGATAAAAAGATAAATGTTGCTTCTGCTCTATTAAATTTAACAAGTAATTTTAATATGGTACAGAATGGAAATCCAAGATTTCATATACCATTCAAATCTTCAAATATCCCCATGCACGTGTGAATATACACAAATATACTAGAAGGTTTCCATTTATTGATGACTACTAATTTTGTAGTAAAAAAAAAAAGAAACCAATTTAAAAACAAAAGAAATAAAAGATAAAAGCATTCAATTATTCAAACCCCTTTCACATAGATAATCTATCTCAAATTCCTATATACCAGCTTGGAAAGTTATAAAACTCAGTACTTAATGGAATAAGTATTATCTTATGACTTTTAATAATATATTGTATCATATTGCAATGGTCATCAAAACCATTTGGTACTGGATAAGAAACAGAGTAGTTGATTAGTGGAATAGGTTAGGTTCACAGGACCAAATAGTCAATGACTACGGTAATCTAGTCATTGACATACCCAAAGACCCCAGCTTTTGATATAAGAATTCACTATTTCATAAAAACTGCTGAGAAAATTGGAAATCAGTATGGCAGAAATTAGGCATTGACCTACACCTAACACCACATATCAAAATAAAGTCAAAATGGGTTTATGACCCAGAAATAAAGAATGATATTATAAACAAATTAGAAGAATGTAGGATAGTTTAGCTCCCAAATCTGCAGAGGAGAAAGGAATTTGGGACCAAAGAAGAACTGGAGATCATTACTGATCACAAAATAAATAATTTTGATTGCATAAAGTTAAAAAGTTTTTCTAGTCAAATGAAAAGATGCTCTAAATCACCATTTATCAGAGCAATGAAAATTAAGACAACTCTGAGATACCACTACCACACCTCTCAGATTGGCTAAAATGGCAGGAAAAAATAAGACAAATGTTGGAGGAGATATGGAAAAACTGCAACACTGATACACTGGTGGAGCTGTGAACGGATCCAACCACTCTGGAAAGCAATTAGGAACTATGCCCCAAAAGTTATCAAACTTTGCATATCTTTTGACCCAGCAGTGTTTCTGCTGGGCTTATATCTCAAAGAGATCTTAAAGGAGGGAAAAGGACCCACATGTGCAAGAATGGTTGTGGCAGCCCTTTTTGCAGTGGCTAGCAATTGGAAACTGAGTAGATGCCCATTAGTTGTAGAATGGCTGAATAGGTTATGGTATATGAATGTTATGGGATATTATTGTTCAGTAAGAAACGATCAGCAGGATAATTTCAAAGAGGCCTGGAGAAACTTATAGGAACTGATGTTAAGTGAAATGAGCAGAACCAGGAGAGCATTCTACATAGCAACTACAAGATTATATGATCAATTTTGATGGACATGGCTCTCGTCAGCAATGAGATGATTCAGACCAGTTCCAATGGTCTTGTGAAGAAGAAAGCCATATATACCCAGAGAGAGAGACTATGGAAACTGAGGGTGATTCACAACATAGCATTTTCACTTTCTGTTGCTGTTTCCTTGCATTTTATTTTCCTTGTCATTTTCTATTCAGTTTGATTTTTCTTGTGCGGCAAGATAATTGTATAAATATGTATACATATATTGGATTTAACATATATTCCTATCATGTTTATCATATATTAGACTACTTACCATCTAGAGGAGGAAGTGGGGGAGGGGGAAAATTTGAACACAAGGTTTTGCAAGGGCTAATGTTGAAGAATTGTTCATGCATATGTTTTGAAAAATAAAAAGGTTTTAATAAGGAAAAAATGCAAGGAACAAAATCCACAACAATGCTAACAGACACTTCTCTATTCTCCAGATAGAAAATAGATAATTAAATGCATGTGTCTACCAAAAAAAATAAACAAAAGATAAAAGTATTCGATTTTTCAAACCTCTTTTACACAAATATTCTATCTCAAATTCCTGTATATCAGTTTAGAAAGCTATAAAGATCATAAATGTAGAGGTTTTCTTTGGAAAGAAATGTAACTGAGCACTAAATGGAATAATGGAATGTATTATCTTACAACTTTTAATATCATATTGTTTTCTGAAAAGATTGGTAAGAAAACTTATAGGAAATGCAGGGTAAGAATCTTTCAAATATTTTTCCTCCAAACCTTCATGTTTTCCTCCTAACCTTCAACCACTTTGTTTCTTTAAATCATGTTGCAAGAATAAACATTTGTCATAAATTAATATGTTAAAAAATAGATTTTGGAGAATGAATTTTTCTTACAATCCCATAAGATTATTTTGTCATTTTCCCCCAAAATTCTAAAAAATAATGATCCTATCTTGGTAAAATAGTCAGTGCTGAAATCAGAGTTTAGAAGGTTCAATACACACATACAAGTACATTATTCATCCAATCTTTTGCTTATCCATTCATTACTATAACACAAGCAGAAGTTGGACTAAATCAGAATAGGCATCTCTGTCTAGTGCAGCTTCACTTACATTTCTAAATGTATTATTTAATGGTTATAGTAAAAGAGTCACATTTGATTTAATGACTGTTATTAATTCTTTTATTTTCCAGTAGTACTGGTCATTATAAATAACCTATAGTATTGGATTGATTTTCTTCAACAAACCACAAAATATTTTATTCAATGACCTCTCTTCTTCATGAATAAAGACATTCAAAACTAGTTTAAACTTATCGCTGATTGATTAATTTAAAGGAGAGCCAATTGTTCATACCTAATTTGTACCTTTGAGTAACTATGTAACTTAATCAAAGAGATTTGTCATTGATAAAAGTGTTAGAGAATAAAGCATTTTGTAAAGTTAATTGGAATGAAGAGATTTATAACACTACTCTTACATAGGCATCTATCTTATCTCTAAAGTAAAACTTAATTAAAAAACTCCTGAAAGGTTCTTCAAGGAAGAAAGCATTCCCTAATCCTGATAGCCCCATACCTAATCATGCTTAAAATTATTGATCAGATACTTTCCCCATTTAAAAAAATTACTATTACTGTTCTGAGATTGAAAATCAGTTGGAAAGCTACTTATGTCTCATTATCACCTCTTTAAATTAAAATTCACCTCAATTTCGGGATGTTGTGAAGAAAAAGGAACACAGACTCAATTTTGGTGGAATTATAAACTTGCAGCATCTTTTCAGAGAACAATATGATATTTAAAGTTACAAAAACAAAATTAGGTAAGACTTGACCTGGATAGCTTTAGTAGGCTCTCACCAATCAGAATAGCACAATATCAAGGTGGCATTATCAAAGCTAAGTGGCTTTGCCTTTTCTGTGTATGCTCAATAAAGGTCCATTTCAGGGGATATAGTAGCTACAGCAGCAAAGTCAATGTGGCACAACATGAAGATGGCTAGGGAGAAGAATGATGGAATGGTGTGGGGCTATTTAAAATGTATTTGTAATAATAATACTATAATGCTTTTATACATTGAAAGTCTATAAATTTAGATTTTGTATAAAATACAAAATCAGAGATTTGAATCTGGTAAAAAAAAAAAAAGTAAGGTTCTGGAATAGCTGAATTAGATAGAATTGATAACAGAGGGACAATAGGTGAAAAGAAAAAAGGAAAAGTAGAACTCCATAATGGAGAAAGAAAAAGACTGAGAATGGACACTAGCCATACAGACAACTTAAAGCAAAAAGTTCAGGATGAAATTACCATTTCTATCTACCTCCTCAAACATTTAGGGAAGTTTCAAGAAAATACCAGCTTTCTCCTCCCTGCAATGTCTCCTTTTGGTGTTTCTCTATTGACAGACGCTGTAACAAACTCTGCTTTCTTCTTTATCCAAATATTATTGGTAATATGAATGTTCCCTCAAATAAAAAGAGAAATGTTAGCTAGACATAAAGAGCAGGATGGGGAGAGAAGGATTATGCAAGACTACTGTCATTTTCCCCTGATAATACAGTAGAGAATAAAGCAAGCTTAGAACATAAGTTCAAAGACCCAATTTAGCAAAGCTAACCAAAAGTGCTTAAAGACAAACCTGGAAGGAAGGCAACAAATGAAAGAAATATGGAAGAAATCTGAGTTTTTTTTTCCTCAAAATCTTTTCACTAGCTTAATTAAAATGGTTTTATAGAAATAGAAAGGGTATAAAAAGGAACAAAGATTTGAAAAGCACAAGATTAGAATAATTATAATCAAAGGAGAGGTATACTTATAGGCAAAACAGTTGTGAGGGCATTAAAGGATCAATTCACATGATATCTGGCAAAAGTTAATCCAAATAAATCTTTGAATGTAAGACTACATCCCTCCCACACACCAAACAAGTTGTCCAGTTATTCAAGAATGCCCTACTCTTCATGACCTCATAGACAACAGCACACAAGGTTCTTCTATCCTCCACTCTCTCAGGAAGTCAGTCCAAGTTCATGTTTGCTCTTTCCATGACACTATCTATCTCATCTTTTGCCTTTTACCTTCAATCATTACAAACACCAGAGTCTTTTCCAATTAATCCTATCTTCTCTTTGCATGGCCAAAGTATTTAAACTTCAGTATCTGACCATACCATGAATAGTCTGAATTAATCTCTTTAAGTATTGACTGATTTGATTTCCTTGCTGTCCAAAGGATTTAAAAAAAAAAAAAAAAAGTTTTCCACAGCATATCAATTCCAAAGTCAATTCTGAATTGCTCAGCTTTCCTTATGTTCTATTTTCATAACTGTACATTGTACTGGAAAATCCATAGCTTTGACTATACAGACTTTTGTTGGCAAAGCAATTTCTTTGCTTTTTAGTATGCTGTCCAAATTTGCTGTAGCTTTTCTTCTAAGGAGTAAATGTCTTTTAATTTACAGTTGATATTTGTAGTGTTCTTTGACTTCAAGAATGTAAAGTCTGATGCTGCTTTCATTTCTTTTCTTTCTATTTACCAGAAAATGACAAAACTTGTTACCAAGACCTTAGTTTGGAGTTTAGGGCTTTGTTTTGTCTTGTTTTGTTAACCTTCACACCAGCTTTTATACTTACCTCATTCACGCTCATCAAAAAGCTTCTTAATTCTTTGTCACTTTCTGACCTCAGAGTGATATCTATATATCTGAGATTGTTGACATTTTTTTATGTTGACCTGAAGGGCTCATCTTGTAATTGTAAATTTTATCATTTTTATATTCTCCATGGTGTATTCTTGATAACAATATTGGAGGGGTTTGTCATTTCCTTCTCCAAGGAACTAGTTTTTGATAGAACTCTCTAGCATAACCTTTTCCTCTTGGATAACACCATGCAATATATCTCACAATTACATTGAACGATATGAGCCCTCTACCACAAGACAGTGAAATAATAGGGGTACCCAAAAAGGGGATTGTTAGTAAAAAAACTGCTAATGTCAAAGATTACTTTTTCCATTGATTTAATTTTTTATGGGAATAGGCTACATATATTGCACATAATGGGAACGTAAAATCCTTGTTAAATTGCATTAATTTTCCTTTCTGATGAATACATAGAATGTTGAAAGTTATTGTAATTCATCAGTTAATATACAACTTACTTTTCTGGTAGAATTATACGGAAAGATTAGAAGAAACAAATCATTTTCTATCAAGAAGTTTTCGAGGCTATGTGTTGTTCCTACTAACATCTAGTTATTTATGTTTTTCCTAGCCATTTTTTCATGTACTAAAGTAATTTCTTCTGCAAAATTATTCTTTTCACTACCTTCTTCTATATCTATATCTATTTCTTCTGTAGCAGATCCATCAGGAACTATTCTGCATCTTGAATTCATCAATACTGTCAGGAACTATTCTGACAGTATTGATGAATTCAAGATGCAGAATGAGATACACATTTTTTGATATGGTCAATATGGGAATTTGTTTTACTTTATAATATAAATTATCTGTCATAAAGGATTTTTAAAAGTTTTTTCTCAATGATGGTAGAAGTGAGAAAGAATATTATTAATGGGAAAAATAAAATTCAATAAAAAATTAATTCATATAAATGTTAGCTTTAGAGTAATGTGTGGTTTTAGAACTATTCACAAACTGAGTTAGCTGTAGGTCTGGAATAATATGGAATGTCACTCTTAAAAATTCAAATTTCTACATGCTATTAGCTTCTGGGAATAGAGAGGTAAACTTGGAGAAATGGGCAAAGACAAAGTGATGTTCACGTAATTTTTTATGATTTGATCACATACTTGTCCACATGACTATTTTTACCACTTCATTTTTCTATCTCCTACTCATACTAATGTGACAAAGTTCTGGGTACATTCACATCTGCAGGGATTTCTTTCTACTGATTACACTTTTGGATACAGTTTTGGGCGTGGTTCAAGATCTAAATTCTTTTTCCTCTCTTACCTCTATTTTTTAATGGAGGCAGTGTAGGGTGAAGGTCTTTATTGCATTCATTCCGTTCTGTGCAACATTCAATTGACCTCCTTTGGTGAGGAATAGGAGTATCCTATAATAGAAATCAAATACAGATGCAAATATTAATTAACACTTTCCTCTAAAATTAAAGCACTTTTTATTTCCAACTTGAATAAATTCTTTTTAGCATTTATTTGTTATACAGATAAATCCATTGGATCTGGTATTATAATAATACTTTTAAAAATAATAATAACTATAGTATCCATTAGAGATCATCATGCAATGTTTTGCTTAAGTGTTCTGTTCACATTTTACTTTTTACAATCCCGCTTGGGAAACTAGACTTTCTTTGAATTACCTAACTTAACTAGTGAAACCTTCAGAAGAAATTTTGGCAGAACGCATTACTCAAAATAGAATATAAACAAGAATAATGAATGAGTAATAGGCAAGAGATTCAGTTTACTAAAAAATAGGAATATCTGTTTGTAAAAGCAGACAATAACTGAGAATGTGCTAGGATTTGCAACGATTTTGTTTTTATATTATTGGCAGAGGAGATTTTCTTGGTTCATTTGCTTGTAATTTGGCTGATTAAATAATCACAGGTCTAGTTTAAAAAAAAATTAATCTAAGTAGAATCAAATGTATTCCCTTACCCGACACTGAAAGTCTGAGCCCTCTAATCCTAGACATCCTGAAGTGACCACGGGCATTCCAGAATCATCTTCCTCTATCATAGTGAAACAGTAGCCATCTGTGCTAAATATCAGAAAGGAAAGAAAATAAATGTGTATGCATACATGAGGTTACTCTAGTATATGTTGGGGAAGTGACAGAGAAATGTTTCTGACTTGTTTCCCTTCACAACAGGATGACTGAATTGTATCAATAAAGTACAGTCTCATCTTCTGCTATGCAAGGGGGATAGCTTTAGCTATCACAAGGGCATACACCAATTATTCATCTCATGTCTCCCTGTTGCCCCCTGACTTCCATCCCATGTTGTAAAAGTGCCCTCACTTTTTCTTTTTTTTTATTAAAGCTTTTTGTTACAGAACATATGAGTGATTTTTCGGCATTGACCTTTGCAAAATTTTTTGTTCCACCCTTAGATGACAGGTAGTCTAATACATGTTACATATGTTAAAATATATGATAAATCCAATATATGTATACATATCTATACAGTTATCTTGCTACACAAGAAAAATCAGATATAGAAAGAGGGGGAAAAAACACCTAAGAAGGAAAACAAAATGCAAGGAAATATTCACAGAAAGCATTAAAATGCTGTGTTGTGGTTCACATAGTTCCCTTAGGCCTCTCTGAATGTATATGACTATCTTCATCACTGAACAATAGGAACTGGTTTGAAACACATCATTGTTGAACAGAACCATGTCCATCAGAATTGATCATCATATAGTCTTGTTGTTGCCATGTATAATGATCTCCTGGTTCTGCTCGTTTCACTCATCATCAATTCATGCAAGTCTCTCCAGGCCTCTCTGAAATCATCCTGCTGGTCGTTTCTTACAGAACAATAATATTCCATGACATTCATATACCATAATTTATTCAGCCACTCTCCAATTGATGGGCATCCATTCAGTTTCCAGTTTCTAGCCACTACAAAAAGGGCTGCCACAAGCATTCTTGCACATGTGGGGCCCTTTCCTTCCTTTATGATTTCTTTGGGATGTAGGCCCAATAGAAACACTGCTGGGTCAACGGGTATGCACAGTTTGATAACTTTTTAAGCATAGCTCCAAATTGCTCTCCAGAATGGTTGTATCCGTTCACAGTTCCACCAACAATGTATCAGTGTCCCAGTTTTCCCATATCCCCTCCAACATTCATCATTATCATTTCCTGTTATTTTAGCCAATCTGACAGGTGTGTAATGGTACCTCAGAGTTGTCTTAATTTGCATCTCTCTGATCAATAGTGATTTGAAGCAACTATTCATATGACTAGAAATGGTTATAATTTCTTCATCTGAAAATTGTCTGCTCATATCTTTTGACCATTTATCAATTGGAGAATAGCTTATAAATTTGAGTCAATTGTCTATATATTTTAGAAATGAGGCCTTTATCAGAACCTTTGAATGTAAAAATGTTTTTCCAGTTTATTGCTTCCCTTCTAATTTTGTCTGCATTCATTTTGTTTGTACAAAACCTTTTTAATTTGATATAGTCAAAATTATCTATTTTGTGATTAATGATGATCTCTAGTTCTTCTTTGGTCACAAATTCCTTCCCACTCCACAGGTCTGATGGGAAAACCATCCTATGTTCTTCTAATTTGTTTATAATATCATTCTTTATGTTTAGATCATGAATCCATTTTGACCTTATCTTGGTATATGGTGTGGGTCAGTGCCTAGTTTCTTCCATACTAGTTTCCAATTTTCCCAGCATTTTTTGTCAAATAGTGAGTTTTTATCCAAAAAGCTGGGGTCTTTGGGTTTATCAAATACTAGATTGCCATAGTTACTGCCTAGTTTGTCCTGTGATCCTATCCTATTCCACTGATCCACTACTCTCTTAGTCAGTACCAAATGGTTTTGGTGACCACTGCTTTATAATATAGTTTTGGATCTGGTACAACTAGGCCACCCTCATTTGCATTTTTTTCCATTAATTCCTTCGAAATTCTTGACCTTTTGTTTTTCCAGATGAATTTTGTTGTTAATTTTTTCTAGGTCAGTTAAATAATTTCTTGGGAATTTGATTGGTATAGCACTAAATAAATAGATTACTTTAGGTAGTATTGCCATCTTTATTATATTTGCTCGACCTATCCAAGAGCACTTGATATTTTTTCAATTGTTTAGATCTGACTTTATTTGTGTGGAGAGTGTTTTGTAGTTTTGCTCATATAGATCCTGACTTTCCCTTGGCAGAGATATTCCCAAATATTTTATACTATCGATAGTTATTTTGAATGGAATTTCTCTTTGTATCTCTTGCTGTTGCATTTTGTTGATAATGTATAAAAATGCTGATGATTTATGTGGATTTATTTTGTATCCTGCAACTTTGCAAAAGTTGTGGATTAATTCTAATAGTTTTTTAGTTGATTCTCTAGGGTTCTCTAAGTAGACCATCATATCATCTGCAAAGAGTGATAATTTAGTTTCCTCATGACCTACTCTAATTCCTTTAATCTCTTTTTCTTGTCTTATTGCCAAGGCTAGCATTTCTAATACAATACTGAATAGTAATGGTGATAGTGGGCAACCTTGTTTCACCCCTGATCTTATTGGGAATGGCTCCAGTTTATCACCATTACATATGATGCTAGCTGATGGTTTTAAATAGATGTTACTTACTATTTTAAGGAAAAGTCCATTTATTCCTATATTCTCTAGTGTTTTTAATAGGAATGGATGTTGGATTTTATCAAATGCTTTTTCTGCATCTATTGAGATAATCATATATTTTTTGTTAATTTGATTGTTGATATAGTCAATTATGCTAATAGTTTTCCTAATATTGAACCATCCCTGTATTCCTGGTATAAATACTACTTGGCCATGGTGTATTATCCTGGGGATGATTTTCTGTAATCTCTTTGCTAATATTTTATTTCAGATTTTTGCATCAATATTCATTATGCATTCAATATGCATTCAATATGCAATATTCAATATTCATTGGAGACTGGTCTATAATTTTCTTTATCTTTTTTTGTTCTACCTGGTTTAGGTATCAGTACCATCTCTGTGTCATAAAAGGAATTTGGTAGGAGTCCTTCATTCCCTATTTTTTCAAATAGCTTATATAGTATTGGAGTTAATTGTTCTTTAAATGTTTGGTAGAATTGACATATAAATCCATCTGGTCCTGGGGATTTTTTCTTAGGGAGTTGATGAATTACTTGTTCTATTTATTTTTCTAAAATGGAACTATTTAAGTAATTTATTTCCTCTTCTGTTAATCTGGTGCCCTCACTTTTTCAAAGGAGGTACTATTATATAAAAATTATATTAAATAATACTTTCATCTGCCACCAGTGCCTCTAAATAGCTCTGCCAGTTGACAAGGAAATAACTCAATGTGTTATAGCAGCTAGTGCTTCAAAAGCAAAAAGTTGGTCTTCATCAGAGGCATTTTTCAGTCATTTCTGATTCTTCATAACCTTTTGGGGGTTTTCTAGGCAAAGATACTGGAGTAATTTGCCATTTCCCTCTCCAGATCATTTTATGCATGAAGAAACTAAAGCAAACAGGGTTATATGACTTTCTCAAGCTCACATGCCTAGGAAGTGTCTGAGGACATATTTAACTCCTGATTCCAGACCTATCCATTGCCCCGCCAAGCGGCTCTCACTGGAGAATAAGCAATTAGAATAGAGGAAAGAGAATGATGGGCAAAAGACAGCATATCCTCAGTGTCCTCTTGGGACTGAAAGGGAGAAGAAAGACCACTGTTTGGGTTTTTTTATAAACGTACTGAATTTCTTGTTCTTTAGAGGTGGAGAAGACAACAATATAAAACATGTGAGATTTTACAACAAAGAAGCAGCACTGTTATATTCTGTAAATATAAAGCTCTAGCCGTTTATCTTTCCTATATACATATTGCCCAAAGATGGGCATGACAGTGGAGACTTGAAAGTTTAGTGCTACAGAAAGGAAATTCTGAAATGTTATTAGCTATGATTTGTCTTTTTTCATATTACTGATAGCGACATTCTGTTGTTCATTAGTCCTTGAGTTACCATCAACAGTCTTTATAATTGTTTACTTGGCTTGCAAACCTAAAATGATCTATAATACCTTAGATAAACTTAGTACTAAGGTACTAAAACAGCAGAGTTCAAACATCCTAACAGATGGCTCAGTGATGGCAGTGATAAATGTCTTTGTTAAATCAAGGTCAAGTTCATCAATATTGTTAGGGAGAACAATTTCTCTTCCTTACAGCATATACTATAAATTCTTTGAGGGTAGGGGTATTTCATGCTAATTCAATCCATAAATAGGAAAGCCATAAAAATTAAAGAATGCAAGAAAAAATTGAATACTATTAAGCTGAAACACAGAATAGTACAGATTAATACCACTTTGTGGATTTCCTAATTCTGTTCAAGATATAAAATATTTTTAACTGGGGTGGAGCAACCAAGAGAGGGGACTCATTCTTTCACAAAAATATGAATATCCTACTATGGAAACTTCCCTCACAATTCAGACTGGCAACTCTTCTGCAATTTATAGTTACAAAGATTTGCTTGGGGAACTAACCTGTTAAAGTGCCTTTCTTTAACTAACTATTATAGTTAAAAGAAGACTAAAATTCAGGTCCTCCAGATGCCAAGGTTGTCATTCATCTACTTTACCATAGTGACTCTCAAAATTTGCATGTGTTACATGAAGTCCTTCCCTGAAAGCCACAGCATAATTTGGAGTCAAGGGCAACGAATATGGAAAATAATCAGCCTGATTCTCTGATTTTGAGTTTATCAGAGAGTGAGCAAATATAATTCAAAATTTGATTTCAGAATATGTGTGGATGTGTGCAAATATACATATATATATAAATTTGCACACACACACATATATCAAAGACATAAAATTATATTGTTCTAGAAGGTATCTAGGAAAGAAATAAGGATAGGACTAAACCTGCAATTTCACAGATATAAGCAACTTCTACTACTAATGTGGATCAACATCTTCTCTGTAACTAAATTTCTTGCTTGGAATCACAGAGACTATGTGTCAGAAGTGGGATTTGATGGCAGGTCTTCTTGGTTTCAAGGATGACACACTAATTCTCTCAAGAAGATTGTATAGTTGGCAAAACAAACTAAATTATTCTTACTTTTCCCTATATACATTAAAAATAGTACTAAGAACACTGGAAAGCTGAATTTGCTAGTGGCAGAAGATTTATCTCTATTTGAAAGATGGAACAAATACACAGGGCCCATGATTATTCAATAAATATTTGTTAAATAGAAGGCATTTTTTTCATTTAATTCTACCATGTGTTCTAGTCTTTAATGATTTTCTATTTATGGTTTAAATAATTCTTTCTGTCTATATATTAGAAATTGATATGACTTAAAAAGTCCCATGCTCTATCTTTCACCATATATAACACTGAGGAAATGGAAAATTATCTTCACAGAGGAAACTTTGCCCCAAAGGAAAAAGACAATTTTTGAGACTTTAATACTAAACATGAAACCAAATTATAACTATATGACATAATGATTTTTTAAAAAAAATTCTATTCAACTGACCTAAAATTCAAGACTAAAATTACATATTTACTATGAAATTCTAACTTTTAAAATAGCACGACAAAAATAGTACACTGCAGCAAATGTAGTACAAATGGCTACCCACAATAAAACATCCAGTTATGCTATCGTACAAATAAACTGTCGAACCAGTATGTAAGAGAAAAATTGTAAGTAGAGACCCAATAATCTGTCTTCTACAAAACAAGATATCATCTTGCTAAAGTATGAGGTCTGATGATGAGAGCACAAAAACCACAAGACCTTATTTTTGGAAAGATGCTACTACAATTAAAAACTACAAGAGTGAAAATGGTGAATTGAACCAAGACTTTTAATAAATGTCAGAAATAGAAAGCCAGGATCCAAAACCTCTGCAGCTGTTCAAGCAGATGTCTTTTGTTGGCAAAAGGCCAGTTCTCATGAAGATGCTATACCTATTGTACTGGTTCACAATAGTTAAAAGTTATTAGTTCTACTACCATTCAAGAGAATAAAAATGACACCAGCATTTAACTGGGTATATTCTATTTTGTTTTAAAATGTATTTTATTTAATTACCTCAAAGGTGACCTATACCCACTTCCCATTCTAATCTTGATTATTTAATATAATTGTATCACAAAAAATTCATTCTAAACAAAAGCTTCCACAAATGAAATACACACATACACAAATATTTGTGTGTATGTGCATGTTTAAGTGTGCATGAATATATACATTATATATGTTATCTATGAGTAAATTCTAAAATCTAAAAGAACACAATTCTCATAACTTCAATGATAAAATAATTATAAAATGGGACACTGTGAAAAACAAATGCAAAATTCCATACTACAAAGAACTGAGTGCCAGTGGAACAAATCAGCCGAATTGTTATAATTTCATCATGTAATATAGGACGTGATAACAAATGAGAACAGTGTGTGTGTCTTTAAAGAATCTGAGATCTTGTGTCATGAACACCTGTTTGGAAACTCACAACACCACAACTCAACAGAAGGATTAAAATTTCAGCAGGTTCAGGGTTAACATAACCTTTGCAAGGACTTTTAAAAACCCTTTCAACTTTGCCACCTGTGATTCTTCAAGCTATTTAGTTTCTAATTATTACTGATTTCATATATAAATCTTGTGTGTGAATCACCTAAAATGGTAAGCTTCAATTTATACATTAAGACTCAAAAATCAATTAAATTCAATAATTCTTGACCATACCCTAAATGGACAAATGAGTAAGAATTCAGATCTCTGAAATGGAGACTTGAAGAAAAAATTCTCGGGTTTCAGTTCGTGGATAGTTACCTAGATATTAAAAAACTATAATTTTAGATGAAACTTATTTCCTAAATCCTATAGATAAAAGTATTATCTCTATTTTTCCAAAATCTGAATAATTTTACCTTGTAAATGACATAAAATGAACTGTCCAAATCTTTTAGTAATTATGAATTTAACGAATTTGTTTGCAAGAAGTACAGTGTGATCATTCTTGATCTTTCCCACTAACAGCTTTTCAAAGTTCTCCCTTCATTAATTTTCTCCTCTGATGTTTTATCTTAGAAGGACAGTGACCTTGAAGTTGAAAATATATTTAAACTCTGACAGTTCCCATCAATCTGGCAATATGGGTCTGATGGCAATCTGTATGTTGCCCATTCAAAACCTGTCTAATTTCAGAGAGCCTCAAATTCAATTTGGTCAAAAGTGATTAATTTTTCATGTACTAAAATTTCAAAGGCTAAAATTCAAAGGATCATCATTACTGGGTTGTGGATGTATAACAATGAAATCACAGTCAAACTACTGAAGCCTAAATCCTGGAAATTTTTCCATATTTCAAGATGTATCTGTACTAATTATTCCCACCAATGGCTTTTTACAGAGAAGGCCTAGGAATTAAAAAGCTGCAAAACAGTCCTGGAAGAGGATGAAAGGAATGAGAAAGCAGAGAGTAAATCAATCTGAGAATATAGCTGATTGTAAACAAACGATGGGAATAAGAAATAGATCTGTCATTGCAATGATACAGGGAAATCCTAGATGATGAGCCATCCTACCAAAGTAGGATGCACCTTCTTTCAGAGGTCTTAAACAGTTGCTTTATGCATGGAAAGGTAAAATGATTTGTTCAGGGTCTCAAAACAAGCAATTTTTCAGAAGCCTGTTTTGAACGTAGGTAGGTCTTCTTGATTTTGAAGCCAGCAACAAACAAGAAGTGTAGCCAATACAAGGAAGCTGTGATCAACTGAATAAAAGTGTTATATTTAATGAACATTTTTTACTCTGAATTTCTTTCTTTTACTATGGCTAAGTAAACTCCCTTTGGTTAACTATTAGATCACTACTTTCTCATTTTGTCCTAAACTGAAAAACCCTCCCATCGTGAACAAAACCTAAAGTACTACATAAGGTCTTTACTTAGTAAATATTCACAGACTTGAAGAAACATCTTATATAATATTTTAAAATAAATTAAAAATGCATGCCAGACCTAAAATTAAATCATACCATAATTTTTAGAAAACAGATCATATAATTCTCACAGTTATGGATAGATGTATTCTTAACTAAATAAGGGAAAAGGACAATTATTTTGGAAGGAAAAATAGATACTTTGGATTACATAAAACAGCTTCTGCACAGATAAAATTAATGCATTCATGACAATAAAGTGATCAAATGGGGTAAAGAATCTTTATATCAAATTTCCCTGATAAAGATTTAGCATCCAACATATAATGAGAACTAACAGATAGAAAACCAAAAGTGAATCCTGAGAAGATATGAACAAACATTTCTCAAAATAAGCATTGCAAACTAGCAACAACTATATGAAAGGATACTCCGATAATTAATAATAAAAGGAAATCAAAACAACCTTAAGGATTCACCTCAAATTCAGGAAATTACCAAAGATAAAAATAAGATAGTCTATCTTGGTAAAATAGGAAATTATATCCCTGTTAGTAGAACTTTGAATTATTGTAATCATTTTGGAATTATACAAACAAAACCTTTAAATTGTCTAGATTTTTTTTACCTGACGATTCCACTGGTACCCCAATGTCATCATTGATAACAAATACACCAAAATATTTATGATAAAATTTGTTGTAGTAGCAGAGAGTTGGAAGCAAAGTAGATAACCATTAACTTGAGAATGATCAAATAAATTGTTAGTATATCAATGTGACTGACTATTTATTATTGTACTGTAATAAATGAAAAATATTAATACAGGTAAGCTTGTAAAAATTGATATTATTTGAGACAAAAAGATGCAAATAGAATCAAGAATACAATACACATAATGACTATAATAATGTAAAAAGAAGTAACAAAGAATAATAAATAGTTACATCTCCAAAGGAGACATCCAAAAAAAACACATCCTCTTCCATTCTTTTAAAAATGTGGTGATCTACAGGTTTCTACTGCATATATTTTAAGAATTTTTAATTTATTGATTAGTTTTGTTGATTTTTTTCTCTTCCTTTTTTTAAAAAATATTATTTGTTGTATTTGAGGATCCTCTCTTGCAAGCAAAGGGTGAGGAATACCAAGAAAAATCGAAATGATTAAGAGGTTGATAAAATTTTATTTTTAAAATATTATCTAATTCATTAGCTATATTCAAATCTCAAGCTCATATTATCTAAATAATATAATTTTAGTAGCTAACTACACTTCAAGAACATATATGCCAAAAAATAATACTTAGGGACCTAGAAATAAAGAGGAACTTATACATATATACACATATACATACATACAAAAATAAAATTATATGAGAAAAGTATAAAAAAATAAAATATGGAATATGATCGAATGGAAAGCAGGGGAGCCCTTATATGTAAGAAAAGAATAATTAAGAAAGAGTAAAGTGCAGTACTAAATTATCACTAAAATGAAATTGAGAGCTTAGATAATGAAGGAATGGTGAAAAGCTGAACTATTCTAAATTTTGAGATCTATGAACTTTCTAAATGAACTTGATTATAATATGAACAGAGACTAATTTAAACTTTGAAATAGGCTATAATTCAACAAGTTTTTCTTATACTAAATGATTTTGAATGGAATATTATAAAATCATTAAAATAAGCAATAGGAAAAAAATATGTATGAGACAGAATAAAGTGGCATAGTGGAGGAAGCACTACAGCAAAGATCTCTAAACATTCTTTTCCAAACAATTTTAAAATATCATTACTAATTGAATTATGGAGCAGCAGAGCCAACAAAAGGTAGAGGTGAGATACTTTTCCAGAGTGAAACAACTTAACAGGTTAGAAGGAGAGTTAAATGACAATAGGATGAGGTCTGGCCCTTACAGCAGTAAATCAGTGGTGGACCTGGGAGGTGTCAACAGCAGCAGCAGTAGCTTCAGGAGCTCGAAAACTATACAGTAGTGGGGATCTCATAGCTGGTCAGAAAAAGACTACAAGGTATTGCTGTGCTAGCACCAGACAAAGAACAAAGAATAAAGTGCTATTTGAGAACTCCATTATTCATGCTCCCTTCCAGATTATAATTCTAGGGCAGGGAGGAGTGGGTGCTGTCCAAATAAACAATGACCCTGAGAAGCAATATCATTTGGAAATCTGAGGAGCAATATGGCTTTTGGTCCAAGGAAACGGGTCCTGAGGAGCACTATCACTTGTACCTGCAAGGAAGCAGGGATCACACCTTAACCTAAATCATATCACCATGAAAGCACTGAAAACTTCCAAACTTCCAAAACCAGCTCTAAAAACAAGATCCTCCCTCCCCCATGCAATACTCACCCCAGGAATAGAATCAAATTTTAAAATAAAGTTAAAGTCACAAAATAGGCTGGGAAATTGCGCAAACACCACAAAGAAAACTTGACCATAAAAAGTTACTGTAGTAGAGGGAGAATCAAGACACAAACTAAGAAAAGACAAAGATGTCAATACACACGTACTATGCAACAATTTAAAAAAATAGTAAATTTAACATAAGCGAAACAGGAATTCCTAGAAGAGCAAAAATATTATTTTAAAAATCAAAGAAGAATGTTAGAACAAAAGTCAGGAGGCAAAGTGATGTAAAAAATATGAAATAAGCACAAAATGCTGAAGAAAATACACATTTAAAAACAGAACTGGTAAAATAGAAAAGGAGATGCAAACGTTCACTGACAAAATAAAGCCTTAAAAGTAGAAATGGCCAAATGGAAAAGGAAGTATGAAAGTTCACTGAATAAAATTCTTTAAAAATTATAATTGGGCAAGTGGAAGTGAATAGCCCTAAGAAACATCAAGAAACAATAAAATAAAGTAAAAAGAATGAAAAAAAAAAGAAGCAAATGTGAACTATCTCATCAGAAAAAAACTAATTTGAAAAATCAGATAAAGCGAGATAATTCTGGGACCACTTGAAAGCTCTGATCAAAAAAAAAAAAAAAAAAAAAGAGCCTAGATATCAACTTTTAAAAATCTTGAAAGAAAACTCATCTGATATTTTAGAATCAAAGAGTAAAATACAAACTGAAAGAATCTCACACAATACCTCCCTAAAAAATTACAAAATGAAAATTCCCTAGAATATTATAGACAAATATCAGAGCTCTCAGGTCAAGAAGAAAATATTCAAGCCAGTCAGAAAGAAATAATTTAAATATAATGGAGTTATAGTCAGGATGACATAAGATTTAGGAGCTTTGATATTTCACAGTCAGAGAGTTTGGAACATGATAATTCAGAAGGCAAAGTAGGTAGGATTATAACCAAGAAAACCAACACAACCAACCAAACTGTTTCCATGAGGAAAGAATACACACATAGAGATACTCACTAAAGATAGAATCTATCTTATCTAAAAGGAAAGTAGGAGAAAAAGGGTATTTAAAATAAGCTAATTGGTAAAAGGGAGGGCAGATTAAGAGAAACAGAAGCAAAAAAAACAAAACAGATTTTGGGGGAAGGAAAGGGCAAAAAGAGATAGAGAAGGATAAAACAGAAAAAAATGTAATGACAGAAAATGTATAGCAAATAATTATAACTGTGAAGTTGAATAGGATGAATTTGCCCCCCAAAAAAACAAGAGCAAGGAGAATACATTGGAAATTAGAATCAAACAATACATTGTTTACAAGAAACACACTTGAAAAAGAAAGAGTTAAAGTAAAGGACTAGAGCAGAATTTATAATAATTTTGCTGGTCAAAAAGGCAGAGTAGCAATCATGACCTCAGATAAAGCAAAAGGAAAAAGAGACCTAACTAAAAGAGATAAACGGGGAACCTCCATCTTACTAACAATGAAATAATATCAATACAAAAATATATGCAGCAAATGATATAACATCCAAATTCTTAGAGGAAAAGTTAAACGAACCACAGGGAGAATAAGACAGTAAAATTATTAAAATAATAATTTTACAGTGGGGAACCACAACTTTCCCCTCTCAATGTTAGGTAAATCTTATATTCAGTTTTGCTATGTTGGTATTCTTGAATGTAATTTAAGCTACTTTGCCTTCTGGAATATCGTGTTCCCAAATCTAACCATAAAACAAATGAAAAAGAAGCTAAGTAGACCAATGGAGTTTTTGAATAGTAAGATATGTTGCACTCCTGAAAAATGAATTGGGAAGAAAAGGACCATAGACCATACCTTTTTCTCAGCTGTACATGGCATCTTCACAAAACTGACTATATATTTGGGCATAAGCAGTTCACAAATTATTACCAAAAAAAGATTCAATATTAAGTGCACCCTTTTCAGATAATAATGCTATAAAATAGATTTTTTTAAAACTGGAAACTAAATTCTCTAATCTTAATGAATAAATTGACAAGAAAACAAATAATAGAAAAAGTCCAACAATTTCATTTAAAAAGTTGTCAATGAGATAATACACCAAAATTTGAGGGATATAGTCAAAGTAGCAATTTGGAAAATATTTTTATCTGTAAATTTATATTTTAGTAAGAAAGATAATGAACAGAGCAATGAATTGGGCATACAATTTTAAAACAATGGAAAAAGAGCAAATGAAAAATTCCCAATTAAATGACAAGATCCTGAAAAACCAAAGAAGAGATTAAAACATTGGAAAGGGGTAAAAACAGTTAACCAATAAATAAAATTATTTGCTGACTTTGTGGAAAAAAAAACCCAAAAGATAATATGTTTATATTTATTTTTTAAAAATAAAGCAAAAAAAATCAAATTAAGCAGAAAGAAAAGTAAAAAAAGATGAATGCAACACCAATGAAGTGCGATTGAAGTAACTTCTCAATTCTAAGCCAATAAAATTGATAAGTAAAGGTTGTGGATATTTGCAAAAATATAAACTGCCTACTTAAGCAGAAGAGAAAACTAAAATAAGCTTATCTTAGAAAATGAATCTGAAAAACCCACATATGAGGGAAAAAATCCCCTGGATTGGATGGATTTGCAAATGAATTCTACTATTTAAGGAAGTCAAACTCAATACTTTATAAAGTACTGGAAAAATAGCTTTAAAAAAAAGTCTTCACCAGCTGATTTCCCACAAGGGGAAAGGCCCACTGCTCAGTGTAAACCTATCTTGCTAATAACCCACCTTTACTTCTCCCCTTTCAGAACTGTCCTGCTAAGAAAGAAACTTGTTTCCTTTTTTACTATTAAAAAAAACTCTTAACCAAATTCCTTTTGTGACACGAATATAGTTTTGATACTTAAAATCAGAAAGAACAAAAACAGAAAAGGAAAACTATAGCCCAATTTCCATAATGAATATTGATGCAAAAACTTTACTTAAATTCCACAGTAATAAATCCTAATAAACCAATAAGTTACAGCAATAAATCTTAAAGGTCATATGATAGATATAGAACCGGGTAGAATTTCTATTAGGAATACAGGGCTGGTTTAATATCACAAAAATATTAGCATAATTGACCATATTAATAACAAAAACTATATGTGAATATATCAATAGGGAAATTTTTTTTTGATAAAATACAACACCTATTCCTATATAAAACACTAGAAAACATAGGAATCTAAAACCAAAAACAAACATTATTTGGAATGGGGAAACTAGAAGTCTTTCCAATATCAGGGGTTAGGCAAGGATATTCATTATCACCTCTAATATTCAATATCATATTGGAAATGCTAGCTCTGTCAATAAGATAAGAAAATAATTAAAAGATTAAAACCAAGTAATGGAGAAATAAAACGATCACTCTTTGTATATGATTATATACAAAAAGAACCACAGAGGATTAACTAAAAATTAGTTGATAAAAAAAACCCAACTTAAGTAAAGTTGCAATATATACTGCATTTCTATATATTTAGATATATATCTATGGCATTTCTATACATTTAAAAGAAAACCCAGAAGGAAAAGGAAGCAAGGGAAATTCCACTTATAAAAACTTCAAATATTATAAAAAGCATATGTTTCTACTTGCTAAGATAAAATGGTCTATATGAACATAATTTTCAAAATATTTTTCTAATTGTTTAATCCTGTTTTACAAATAAAAATATTTTGAAAATTGTGTTCATATAGACCATTTTAAGTTCGATTGGCAAGATTTTAAAAATCTGTCACAAACAAAACCAATGCAATAAAATTAAAAGTTAAATAGGAAACTAAGGGAAAATTTTTATATCAAGTTTGTCGGATAAAAACCACTTCTCAAATATATAAGGAACTGAATCAAATTTATAAATATAAGTCATTTCCCAACTGATACATGATCAAAGGATATGAACAAGCCATTTTCAGAAGGAATCAAAGCTATCAATATTCACATAAAACAATGCCCTAATTAATTTCTTAATTTTTTTTCCATTCACAATATCTTTTCACCCAAGAAATTTGTACACGATCCCCAGGTATATAAGTACATAAAATGAGTATAGAAATCAAATATATACTGATAATAAACATAATTTGATGATCTCCTCATTCAGTTATGAGACCCCATATGAGTTTACAAACCACAGTTTTAAGAAACTAGGCTTTAAATCATGACTGATTAAAACTAGTATGAGGTACTACTCATATCTATGAGATTACATAACATTACAGAAAAGAGAAAAAATGGAAGGACATAGAAAAAAAATAATGCATTGTAAAGTTATAAACTAGTCCAACCATTCTGGTGAACAATTTCAAACTATGTCCAAAGAGCTTTAAAATTATGCATAACTTTTGGCACAACAATATCTCTACTAGGTTTGTATGGCAAAGAGATTAAAGGAAAGGGAAAAGGATCTATGTACAGATTTATTTATTTATAGAAGAGGGGAACTCATTCCTATTCTTAAAAAGAAGACAAAAGTCAAAAATTAAAATGACAAAGAGAAAAACCCAATATGGTTCTGTTAAGGAAAAAATTCTTTTAAAGGGGGAAAGTGATTGAAGGAAAAGGGCTGGTGTTATGGAACATTCAGAAAACTACTGGAGGATTTATGGAAAGTGGCAAAATCTCAGGTCAGTTTTTCTCACTTAAATTATCAAATGTTTTCTAAATCTCATGGTAAGGTACTAGTCATACCACCAAAATTAAAGACTGCACATTTATAAAACTTATGTGTTTAAAACCCAAAATTATTTGGGTAAATTCTGGAATGCAAGTAGATAACATTTTTTTTTATTAAAAGCTTTTTATTTGTATAACATATATATGGGTAGTTCCCCAACATTGATCTTTACAAAGCCTTCCATTACAAATTTTACCCCCAGTCCCTTCTCCTCCCCTAGATGGCAGGAAGTCCACTACATGTTAATAATGTTGAAATGCTTGAGAAGTTATGCAAGAAAAATTCTATCTACAAGAAAAAAAAAGAACCAGAGAAAGGCAACACAATGCAAGCAAATGTCAATAGAGATCATGAAAATGTTACGTTGTGGTCCATATTTCATTTCCCTCTCTCTGGGTGTATATGGTTTTCTTCAGTGAACAATTGGAACTGGTTTGAGACAATTCTTTGTTGCAGAGAGCCATGTCCATCAGAATTGATCATCATGTAATATTATTGTTGCTGTGTATAATGATCTGGTTCTGCTCGTTTCACTCAGCATCAGTTCATGCAAGTCCCTCCAGGCCTCTCTGAAATTGTCCTGCTGGTCGTTTCTTACAGAGCTATAATATTCCATAACATTCATATACCATAATTTATTCAGCCACTCTCCAATTGATGGGCATTCATTCAGTTTCCAGTTTCTAGCCACTACAAAAAGGGCTGCCACAAACATTCTTGCACATGTGGGGCCCTTTCCCTCCTCTAAGATCTCTTTGGGATATAGGCCCAGTAGCAACACTGCTGGGTCAAAGGGTATGCACAGTTTGACAAGTTTTTGAGCATAGCTCCAAATTGCTCTCCAGAATGGTTGGATCCGTTCACAGTTCCACCAACAATGTATTAGTGTCCCAGTTTTCCCATATCCCCTCCAACATTCGTTATCTTTTCCTGTCATTTTAGCCAATCTGACAGGTGTGTAGTGGTACCTCAGAGTTATCTTAATTTGCATTTCTCTGATCAATAGTGATTTGGAGCAACTTTTCATATGACTAGAGATGGTTTTAATTTCATCGTCTGAAAATCGTCTGTTCATATCCCTTGACCACTTATCTATTGAAGAGTGGCTTGAATTCTTATATATATGAGACAATTCTCTATATATTTTAGAAATGAGGCCTTTATTAGAACCATTAAATGTAAAGATGATTTCCCAATTTGATGCTTCCCTCCTAATCTTGTCTGCATTTGTTTTGTTTGTACAGAAACTTTTTAACTTAATATAATCAAAATTATCCATCTGGTGTTCAATTAGGAGTTCCAGGTCTTCTTTGGACATAAATTTATTCCCTCTCCACAGGTCTGAGAGATAAATTATATTACGTTCCTCTAACTTGCTTACAAAGTCCCTCTTTATATCTAGATCATGAACCCATTTAGATCTTATCTTGGTATGTGGTGTTAGGTATGGGTCAAGCCCTAATTTCTTCCACACTAGTTTCCAATTTTCCCAGCAGTTTTTGCCGAATAGTGAGTATCCCAAAAGCTGGGGTCTTTGGGTTTATTGAATACTAGATTGTTAAGGTTATTGCATAGATTGTCCTGATATCCTATCCTGTGCCACTGATCGACTGCTCTATTTCTTAGCCAGTACCAAACGGTTTTGATGACCGCTGCTTTATAATATAATTTTAGATCTGGTACAGCAAGGCCACCTTCATCTGCCTTTTTTTTCATTAATCCCCTTGAGATCCTTGACCTTTTGTTCTTCCAAATGAACTTTGCTACTATTTTTTCTAGATCTGTAAAATAATTTCTTGGGAGTTTGATTGGTATGGCACTAAATAAGTAGATTAGTTTGGGTAGTATTGTCATTTTTATTATGTTCGCTCTGCCTACCCATGAGCACTTAATATTTTTCCACTTGATTAGGTCTGATTTTATTTGTGTGGAAAGTGTTTTGTAATTTAGTTCGTATAGTTTCTGCCTTTTCCTTGGCGGATAGATTCCCAAATATTTTATCCTATCATCTGCTATTTGGAATGGAATTTCTTTTTGCATCTCTTGCTGCTGAACTTTCTTGGTAATATATAAAAATGAGAAAATAGGGACAGAAGGTATACTGCCAGAATCCTTCTATGAGACCAATATGGTGCTGATAGCTAAACCAGGTAGGGTGAAAACAGAGAAAGAAAACTATAGACCAATTTCCTTAATGAATATTGATGCAAAAATTTTAAATAAGATATTAGCAATGAGATTACAGAAAGTCATCCCCAGGATAATACACTATGACCAAGTAGGATTTATACCAGGGATGCAGGGCTGGTTCAATATTAGGAAAACTATCAGCATAATTAATTATATTAATAACCAAACTAACAAAAACCATATGATTATCTCAATAGATGCAGAAAAAGCCTTTGATAAAATCCAACACCCTTTCCTATTAAAAACACTAGAGAGTGTAGGAATAAATGGGCTTTTCCTTAAAATGATCAGTAGCATCTATTTAAAACCATCAGCAAGCATCATATGTAATGGAGACAAACTAAAACCATTCCCAATAAGATCAGGAGTGAAACAAGGCTGCCCACTGTCACCATTACTATTCAATATTGTATTAGAAATGTTAGCTTTAGCAATAAGAGAAGAAAAAGAGATAAAAGGAATCAGAGTAGGTAATGAAGAAACGAAATTATCACTCTTTGCAGATGACATGATGGTATACTTAGAGAACCCTAAAGACTCAACTAAAAAACTACTAGAAACAATTCACAACTTTAGCAAAGTGGCAGGATTCAAAATTAATCCACATAAACCATCAGCATTTTTATAGATAACATTTTTTAATACCAATATTTTAAGCTATGAGTATGGACTGGGCCACTGATCAATGACAAATGGGATCATATGATATCAAGCCTGCAAACTTATACCTTTGACAATCTCTTAACACATTAAATAACTGACATTTAAGGACTATGAAGAAAGTAGAAACTCAAAATTAAAATACTGGTTTTCTCATATATAGAAAAGTCTCATTTTTTTCGGTCTATGGCATCCTAATCAGGTTTCTTAAGTTTGTAAGACCAGCAAAAATTGGAGAAAGGTAAATCTTCCAAATTTGAGTCCCCAAAATTGGTGGTATGAAATACTCAGAAAAGCATGAAACCAGTGAGCCTGACTTTGGTTCCTGGAGAACTCTTTAATAGATCATAATATAATGGTAGATGAAGTAAAAAGGGAAGCAGTAATTACTAAAAACAAAAACAAAGAAACCAAACAGAATTGTGTCATCAAAAATAGGCCATACTAAACTAATTTCATTTTTTGAAACATTATTAAATTAGCTGATGAGAGAACTGTTTTGCATACAGTCTACCTAGATTTGACCAAAACTTTTGATAATGTGTCTCATATTCTTCTTGTAGTGATGATGGAAATAACAAGGATGAAACAACAAAATAATCGGATGGATTCTGAACATATTAGTGGATGTACTCAGAGTAACTGTTAACTAATTGTGTCACCAGTCTTTAGTGAAGTATCCTAAGGATCTTTTCTTGTCCCAGAAACATTGTTTTCCATAACAAATAAATAAATCAATATCCATTGTCCACTACCTGAAAAGAACTGTGCTAGATCTGTTAGGGAATACTGAACATAAAGAACTGCCTTTTGTGACTTAGAATATAAAAGGATAAAATTCAAGGTAATTAATATGTTAAATTATTGGGAATTGGATGAATCCATTAAACCTTTCAAGTATGACAAACTATTACTATGACAAAGTATATAATATATACTATATAAAGACCACAAAGAAGTAATCCAAGACATAGATGAAGTAAAGCAGAATAAAGAAAGTACGAATAACTATAAATCTGTAAAAACAACAGTAGCAAAATAATTTTTTTTTAATTTATATACAGAAAAAAAGATCAGAGGACACAGGGCACTTTGGTTGAGAATCCTTAGGGAAGCCAGATATTGCATGGTATAGTTGTGTTAATTACTTCTCAAGCGATAATGAAGTTCTAAACTTATTAACAATGAAGGAAATATTTTAAAGGAAGAAAAAATATGACCATACAAAAAACACAAATTCCAAATTTATATTAAATACTTTAGGAACTACCCATCTTAGGAATAGCAACCAATCACATTTTAAGGAAGGAGAATGAGAAGAGAGCCTGCCCTGCTGTTCTCTCACTGGCTCAGCTTTGAAAAAGCCTGAGAACCAGGAAAAGTACTCCCTCACTGTATTTCTGACCATCAGTTGCTTCTAAATGAAGTAAGAAGATGGTCTTGAAACAGCCACCACCTTGTCCTAAAGAAAAGAAGATCAATCTTTACTACTGCATAATCTTGGGTGAGTCACTTCCTTTGTAGTGTCCTAATATGTAAAATAAAAGCATTAGATCAAGTTATTTCAAGGTTCCCTCACAAAACATTATGATTCCCTTAGTAGAAAAGTTCTTCCTCTCTAATCCTTCATTCCCCACTCTAGCAAGGAACACATACAAACCTAGTTCCCCTATAGCTCAAATTTCCTTCTTCAATTTGACCTTCTTTTAAATTAGTAAATTGAGTTTTGATCCAGTTTCTGAGTTCCTATCCAAACTCTTGTGGTGGTAGGTTCTGACTTCCTCTGCAATTGCTACATCCTTAACTTTTATTTTCCTGATGATATTGGAATACTCTTGATATCTTCTTTCTCTATTCTACTACTCATGTCTGCCCTATCCTAACCTCTGTTTATCTGCTTTTTTTTGCTGGCTTCTAAAGACATCATCATATTCTCTTCAGCCCAGCTCTTTTGTTTCAAACTTTTTATTTGCAAAATATATGCATAGGTAATTTTTCAACATTGACCCTTGCAAAGCTTTCTGTTCCAAATTTTTCCCTCCTACTCCCCACCCCCTCCCTTAGATAGTAGGAAGTGTAATACATGTTAATTATGTTAAAATATTTGATAGGTCGAATATGTGTACACATATTTATACAGTTATCTTGCTGTACAGGAAAAAAAAAACCTGAGAAGGAAAACATAATGCAAGCAAACATCAATAGAGAGTGTGAAAATGCTACGTTGTGGTCCAGACTCAGATCCCACAGGCTTCTCCCTGAGTGTATATGGCTTTCTTCATCACTGAAATACTGGAACTAGTTTGAAACATCTTGTTATTGAAGAGAACCACATCCTTCAGAATTGATCCTTGTATAATCTTGTTGTTACTGTGTATATTGATCTCCTGGTTCTGCTCATTTCACTTAGCATCAGTTCATGCAAGTCTCTCTAGGCCTCTCTAAAATCATCCTGCTGGTCGTTTCTCACAGAACAATAATATTTCATATTATTCATGTACCATAATTTATTCAGCCACTCTCCAATTGATGGGCATCCCTTCAGTTTCCAGTTTCTTGCCACTACAAAAAGGGCTGCCACAAACATTCTTGCATATGTGGGGCCTTTTCCCTCCTTTAAGATCTCTTTGGGATATAAGCCCAGTAGAAACATTCCTGGGTCAAAGAGTATGGACATTTTGATAACTTTTTGAGCATAGTTCCAAATTGCTCTCCAGAATGGTTGGAACCGTGCACAGTTCCACCAACAATGTATCAGTGTCCCAGTTTTCCCACATCCCCTCCAACATTGGTCATTATCTTTTCCTGTCATCTTAGCCAATCTGACAGGTGTGTAGTGGTATCTCAGAATTGTCTTGATTTGCATTTCTCTGATCAATAATGATTTGGAACACTTTTTCATATGACTAGAAATAAGTTTTAATTTCATCATCTGAAAATTGTCTTTCATATCCTTTGACCATTTGTCAATTGGAGAGTGGTTCAGCCCAACTCTTTACCCTGTGTCCATAACATCTAGCATTCCTCTCTACTTCTGCAAGACTGCCAATTCTTAATTGATAGGTGGGCATGGATAAAAGATAGAGAAATACAGTATTTGAGGAAGACAGATGAAAAAAATGGTAATTTATCTTGCTTTGTAATGCAAAAGTCAACCAATATGAACATGGCACATGTTATGAATTTTTTTCTCCAATATGCTGACCATAAAGCTTCAATACTTAGCTTATTCATTATCTCAAGTTCTACTATTGATAGCTAATTATCCTAAATTGAGAATTCTCTCTGAAAACTCTTAACCTGGTCCATGTTTCATCACCAAGGGGTTTGAAGGTAGATTTCAGAGAGTCCATGGACACAGAAAAATTACATCTTTATTTAAATATAATTGCTTTCTGAAATAATTATATATATTTAAGTATTAGATTTCACCAGACTGTCAAAGGAGTCCATAAAAAGCTAAGAACCTCCACTCTAAACTTATTTGTCAATATTCAATGTGTTGAAAACAAATAAATAAAATATATTAAACCTTATTTGAGTAAATAGGCATTTTGGATGGGGAGAGGAAACTGGTTCTTGTTGAAGAAGGATCTAAATGTTTGAATTTATACTGCAAAGAATGTTGTTTCTGAATAGTAAAAGTAGGTAAAGTATGGGTAGAAGTATGTCAGAATACAATGCCAGGCAGTAAAACATCACAACCCTTTCTATTGTAGTTAAAGATTGAACACTGTTCAAAAATGTAGTAGTGAGAGCTAATGAATTTAAGTGGTGCTGGATTGAAATAGGCCAGATGAAAACTGTGGACATTATAAAATTAAAATGTAATCAACATATTTTTTCACTTTTTGGTTGTCACATGACTGATTAATTCACCAGTAGAGCCCAAGAATAAATTCAGTATGGTGGTAAATAATCTTAGGCTTTCAGGGCCAAAAGTCTAATTTCTCATATGCAATGAATTTGACTTTTAATTTCTGGTTTCCAAATTTTTATCTGAATTCTACAGAGAAATAAATTAGCATAGCTAGGGTAAACTTTTAAATCCTATGGGAGATTTTCTAATTTACACCATATATAATCACAGAAACATAAAAGTCCTCCTCCCCTCTTTTTATTTCTAGCAGAAAAACAAAACCACATATTTAGAGCTAGAGAAATTCTCAAAGTCTAATCCAAATGTTTCATTTTACACAGGAGGAAACTGAGGTCCAGGGAAATTAACTGGCTTGCCCAAAGTATATAGCTAGTATCAGGAGCAGGATTTAAACCCTTGTCCTCTGACTCCAAAGTCAATGCTCTGTCTCTTGTACTCTAGTGCCTCTAAATTAATGCTCTACTACAGTTAAACATATATATTTGAACTACTGGAACTACCAACCTGCAAATATTGTTGACGGAGTCTTCAGGACAGTGATGGTGGCATTTGCATTGCAAGACCTTTGGCCGAGGGGTGGGGGCTGTGATCACACCGTCTTCCTTCTTGCTGTCCACATTCAACTTTCCGGAGCTTCGCAAAAGCATATTGTCAAGGAAATTAGCTATAAAGGAAGAGCAATATATGTATATATAGTATATATATAAATATATATTTCTTAGAGTTATGGAAAATTTCCAATGGCCTCTAGCAAAAAATAAAAAGGAGAAGCTTAAATTAAGTATATGATTTGTTGAAAGGAATCTGTGTTCAGTATTCATTTATATAATTCAAATTATCAGAATTTATAATTATAAAAATATCACTATTGTGGAGAATGAGTTTCTCCACATGGGATAAAATTTTATAAGTGTATAAAATTTGAATTATAATTACAATTTAATCTTCTATATTTTAATTATTACATAGAAAATATAAAATAAAAAATAAATTTCTGCCATATATTTTATTAGGAGGCAAAACCCCCAATTGTTTTTTACCAATAATTGGGTAGCAGAATCAATAAAGTGCTCGGGAAGACCAGAGTTCCAATTCTGCCTTGGACACTTATTAGCTGCATGAATGTGGGCAAAATTTACGATTTCCCTGGTCCTCAGTTTCCTTAATAGTTCCTATATGGCCCGTGGTGTTTATGAGGATCAAATGAGGTATCTCATATAAATCAATTTGTAATCCTTCTATCACTAAATATGTCCTTGATCCTAACATCATCCTCATCAACCTCATCCAGATATATATTATTCTGGCAGTTGGTACAAACAGGAGCATATACCTCTTGTAATAGATTGACAGTGAGTAACAATTCTTCTATTTGGGGTGGATTAGACATTCTTCCTTAAGACAGGAAAAGTGAAGTTACAAAAGGATAAAATATAGTATAACAATCTGATAACATGTAACCAAGATTCAACTTAAAACAGATTAGTAATAATAACCATATAAAAATAGCATAAACTCGTAAATTTTGCAGATAATCTGATCAATCCATGTAGTTTGGGTAGTTTTTTTTTCTGGTAGAGGTAATTTGAAGCCCCAGATCTAGATTCAAATTTTGGGTCTTGTATCATAGACAGTTGACTTCATCTCTGGTGGTATGTCCTCATCTGTAAAATGAGGAGTTTAGATTAGATGGTCTCCACCAATTTTAAGCCCATAAAACTATATGGCTTCATTCAAGGTTCTATGGATGTGGTATCTAAAAGTAGTCATAATTTGCTCATAAAAAAATCAAAACTTCAAATTAAATGCACTACAACGATTTTATTAAGCCACAGATGCTTCTTGCCACTTGTCTTATCAAATAATGCTAAGTGTAGGAAGTGAGAATTTTGAATGCTACTCAAGTTCTTTCAAGTGTGAAAAGTTTTACAACTATGATATAAAATTAATTACCAAAATGAAGGAAAAATCATTAAAATATTACAATCATTTTCACAAAAAAATTATATACCAGTCCCATTGAGAATTTTATTTGTCAAATTCTAACAAGATATCCAGGGGTCAGTTTTCTATAACCCTTAATTTTACCCTACCATTCTTTAAACAAGAACCTTATCCCTCAAAGTGACCATTTAACTATGTCATTCATTAACCACAATGATAGAAATATGACATACATGCTGCCTCTAAAGATTTTCATTCAATAGTTTCAACCCCTTCCCTATCATCTTCCAGTTAAAGCTTTTTCCCTAACAAACTTCTTTCAAAGTACATAAAATTACCATTTCTATTCAGAGAATAATAGATCTAGAAGTGAAAGGGACCTCAGAGGTGATTTTAGTGTAACCTGAGGCCCAGAGAAGTTAAATGACTTGACCAAGCTCACAAAAGGTGTACCTGAAGCAAAATGTGCATATTAAGTCTATAGACTTCAGAGATCTTCTGGGCCCTTCCCATAGTACCATGTCATCTTTTCATTTTTCTCTTTCATTTGTTTGCTAGTATTGTATGTATGTATTACTGTTACATTGAAAATGAAGACAATTTTACCTATGTTATGAATTAACTGGGGGTTTGAAGGTTAACTAGATACCATTTATAATCAATTTACATTATTTTAAATGAAAGAATTTAACTCCAATTTGCAAATGAATATTTATAGCACATTTCATTTGTATTTTTCAGCATCCTCACACAAATTAACCCCTTTATATCATATTCAATTAAATTTAACAAACAGGAAGTAGTTAGTATGTTTAAAGCAATATTCTAGACAGTTTGTTAAGAAGAAATCCCTGTACAAAGGAAAACCACAAGTCTAGTATTCCTTAGATGTCAGCAATGTAAAGATTCTACATGTTAAGTCATTTAAGCTTGTTTTGAAAGTTCCTGACTCCTAACCAAAAACAAATGAATAAATAAGATCAAAGTAAGTTCTGCTTTTATCATCCAGAACAGTTAACATGTAAATACATATGGCAATATGGTAAGAAAATAGATGCTTGCAATATTGTAGCATACTTTTTTTTAAATAAAAAAATTTGATAAAGGTGGTAGATACTTGTTGCCACAATACCAAGAAACTGTATTTAAAAAATCAGATTGTATTTTCCCCACAGGAAAAAAAAAACCAAAAAACTTATAACAATTAATCAAGAAAATCTGGGTTCAAGTTCTCTCTCTGATTTCCTGGCTAAATAATTTGGAGTAAGTGCTGACCTAAGTTAATAGATGAAGTTTCCTCATACTGTGAATTAGATGCACAGAAATAAGACAGTAAAATAAGATTATCTTAAAATGTATAATCATTAATTCCAAGTAAACATTTTTTTCCTAATTATAATAAGATCATCAGATCATAGGTCTGGACTCAGTTCTAACCATTTCATTTTACAGATAAAGGAAGCTGAGGTCAGAGGTTAAGAAATTTGCTCAGGGTCACATAATGAGAATTGGCTGATATTTGAACCCAGGACCTTTAACTCTAAAGGCAATGATCTTTCCACTGTACCTCACTCTTTCCCTAATAATGAAATTCTCAAAATTCAGTTGTTTCAGGGAGTAGCTCATTGTCTATTAAACATTAAAACCACAATCCTGTTCTGGATTTCCCCCCTTCTTGGCTAAAATAAACAATAGTGTCCAATAACTTGTTCAGAGATAGTACCCTACTTTCTATCCACTAAAGCTTAGTGATTTTTGTAACTCACAAACCATTCTTCAAAATTGTTGTCAGAATTTTTAAAAAAAGATTAAATCAATTTTTCTCCCAAGAAAGCTATTTCCTAAATAAAAGAAAAACATAGGCAATTCAATAGAAATAATATTTATACTTGAAAGATCGACAAAACGTAGAAGTTTGGGAGCTGCATGTCTCTGAAATGTACTTTCCTGAGCATGACAGAGTTTATACATGTGTACACACACACACACACACACACACACACGCAAAAATTTATTGGTATCTTTTGTTTTCATAATTTTTTTTACAACTATATCTATTCCCTATCCAGTTTTACAAAGAGAAAAATATATTTACATTGGCAATTTCATCATTAAATAAAAGTCTAGAATTATTTAAAACATAATGAGAAACGGGTCATATATTTTTGTTTTCTGATTTTCAAAGCATTAATGAAAAGAAAAGGTAGGGTGGTAAAGCAGAAAGAGCCTTAAGGCTAGGAGCTAGAAACCCCAGATCCAGGAACATGAATATATGAATCTCCGAGTTTCATGGAATTTCCTGAAGGAGTTTCTTCTATCCTAAAGGAGTTTCTTCTGCAATATACTTGACAAGAGATCATGCAGCCTCCGACTTGGAGTCAGGAAGATCTGGACTTTGAGCCTGAACCAGATAGTTACTACCAATTTTAAAAGGATAAATCACATTTTCTGTGCCTCCGTTGTCTTACCCGTAAAATAATGGGATTGGATTTTATGGTAACTAAGTTCTTTTGTATGATGTTGAAGCACACTGTTTCACATTAGTAAAACTCTAATTTTGATAAAATTCTTCTCTTGCTAAATCTGAAACATGCCACCCATGAGTCCTGGTTCTACCTAGTGCATTAATATTTAATCAAAGAGCAGTTAAATACCAGGCATTGTTCTGGGGTTAAAAAGATAAAAATGAGACAATCCCCTGCTCTGATAGAGCATACATTTAATAATGGAGATGACATACATACACATACAAGTACATACAAAAATATACTGACATGCCAGCCCCAGCAATCATACCTTTCCTTGAACATCTTTTTTTTTTTTCACTCTATTTCTTTCTACTATACTTCTATCAAACAACTGTCTGACATAGGTTTGAGTCTCCTTAATAAAGGTTGTCCTCTTATAGGAAGTGTTAGCATTCTTACTAAACTATAAAGCTAATAAAACAGACATGGTACTCCAGAAATGACTATATTAATAAATGTATGGTATTACAAAGGCTAAGCATGCAGATGTATGCATCCCTTTCTCTGGACAATATTAATCTTTATGGATGTCTTCAATTGATCAATCATCAAGCATTTATTAAATGCTTCTTATATGCTGGGCAACAAAGTAGGAACTGAGGATACAAAGGCAACAGTGAAACACTTTCAATCCAAGGCAGTTTACAAACTACAGGAAATAGCATTTAATTGTGTAGAATATGTAGGAGTATACAAAAAACTAATTTGGTGTATTTTGTGGGGGTGAGGTACTCAGAGCTTGGGATGGAAGTTAGGAAAGGTTTTATGTCTAAAATGTCATCTGAGTTAAATTTTACAGACGTTTAAAATTCTAAGCAATGGAGAAGACAGTATATTCTAGGCATGGAGGGAAAAAGTTGTGAGATAAAAGTAGCTAGCATTTATAGAGTGGTTTACAAAGCACTTTATAAACTTTATCTCATTTTATCCTCAAAAGAAGGCCAGGGAGATGGTGACTATCATCCCCACTTTACAAATGAGGAAATTGTGCTAAATGGGGTTAAGGACTTGCCAGGGTCCCTCAGGTGCCTGAGTTGGGAGATGAATATTGGCTCTTCCTGACTCCAAGTGAAGAATTCTCTCCACTAAGCTACTGAAGGAACCTGCAGTGCCATATGTGAGGAACACCAAGAAAGTACTTTGGGTGGACTACACCATTATGCTAAAGTACATTTAGGGTGGAAACATGGGTTGATGCTGAGTTTTAAAAAGTTTGAAATGCTAAAGAGAATAGTTTATATTTGATACCATAAGTAATAAGTAGCTCCTACATTTTACTGAATAGAGAGGAAAACTTCACATTAGGAAAATTGTCTTGGTGGATACATAGAGGACTAGAATAAAGACAGACTTTAGCCAGCTAGACCAAATAAAAGACTGATGCAATAGTTAAGGCAGGACAAGGTAAAATCCTTTGTGAGAAAAAGAATGAGCAGAGAATGGGGGGAAGAGAAATTGGCAATTGATTACATAATGAGGCAAATGATACTGAGTAGCTGAAGATTACATGTAGTAGCTAATCTAGGTCATTGAATGTCTGGTGATGTTTTTGCCATAAAGAGAGAACTCTAAAAGAGAAGTGACTCATGGGAGGAGGATACCATGACAAATTTTGTTTTCAACATTTGTTAATTTTGAGATGTCTACAAGTGAACCAGTTGGATATTTCCAATAGATGGTTAATTGATGCAATATGACTGAAGCTGAGAAAAACAGAGAAAGATATTCACATTAACAATACATACATAATAATCAAATACATTGAGTAAATTAGCTCTCTGAGAAAATTCACAGATAATATTAAGTGCAAGTTAGGAGGCATAATATGGCTCCATATAAAACCATATAAAAGAGACAAAAAGGCCAAGCAAGAGAGAAGAACGTAAGAGGAAGTTTGCCAGAGTATCAAATACTATTGAAAGATCAAGAAGGAGGATGATTTGACAAATAAGCAATCACTGGCAACTTTGGAAAGAATAATTTCCTCAAAAATATATCCTGCAAAATTCAGTCTAATCACTAGAGACAATTTTTTTTAAAAAGAAGCATTTAAGTTATCCCTCCAGAAGAAAATAAAGATGAGAATAACTTGACTTGTAAATTCTTCAAGTGAGAGAAATAAAAGAAAGCCAAATAAGTATATTTAACAAGATAAAATTAAGTAATGAATGAGATTGTATCATTTAGTACTTCTAGGTAAGGCAAAGCTTTCAAAAATGAGGACTAAAAATTTCAGGAGATTTAAGAGTCTTGAGAAAATAAGGAAGAAAAATTAAATTAATATTGGTTCAAGTGGAAAGGGAAAGGAACTAATTTTTAGGACTGTACACTAGTCTTACCTCCTTTCCTTCCCTATTAGCTCTTTGGCCTTTCTCTTTCTGCTCCTTGTCATTTTCTTTCTTCTGTTCTAATTTTTTTTCATCTTGTCTCTATCATTTCTTTCCTTTCCTTTCTCTTGCTTCTATCTTTGCCATACCTCCTTACCTTTTTACCCCGTTTTCCAAGTTCCATAAGCATTCTCTAAATGTGAGAAGGTTTAAATTGCTTCCAAAAAAAGACACTTTGATAGAATCTAATATAGCTGGAGGCATACAAGAGGTTCAATACTTGTTGACTGGCAGTTCTTTTTTTTTTTTTCTTAAACATGTAAGTAGTGCAGAGAGGCAGTTCAATAATAACTGTGCTTTCATATATTGTAGGAATGATCACAAGTAAAATAAAAGGTCTTGTATTTTATAAGAATTTAGTGAATTATAAATTTGCCTCTAATTTATGACAAGCAACTATGATTGGGGATTAGAATAAAATTTCCAAAAGTCATAAATTCTATAAGTCTTATTAACAAAGCTTTGCTGTTCTGCAGCAAGAAGGGAGGCATGTTATGGGTAGCAAACCCAGAATCTCAGTAAAAGAGGTCCAAGAGTTATTTTGGCATTGAACAATTCAAACATTAAACTACTCATTATCCATCAGCACTATGGACAGCCTGACTTCCATTCTACCTTCACTCCGATCTAGATTTCTGCTTCTGTCTTTGATTTCCTAGATCTGTCTCTGATTCATATCTAATATACATCATTCCACAAGAAAACAAAACTTCTACTTTCATAAATATATATATATATGTGTGTGTGTGTATGTACATATATATATGTTGTACTTAGAAAAATGCTTATTTTGCAGCTCTCTCATTAATAATCATAGCTACTGAAAACTTTTAAAGAAAATTCCTTTAACCAGAATCCTGTTCAAATGATTTAGCATCAAGAATGAATATAGTTTTATTAGTTGAAATAAAGATCTATTATCATCTGCTTTACTAGTATACCCTATGAAAGTTCCTCTTATGTGCCCTGTCTCCCTCATAGGATATGAGCTCTTTAGGGACTATTTTAGCTTTTCTGTTTCTATCACTGGAGTTTAGCACAGTGTTTTGCATATAGTAAGGACTTAATACATGTGTTTCATTCTTTCTCTTCCCTACTACCCTCAAATACCTTCCTGTAGAGGCTACTCTTTTAACAAAAGAATTAGATGCACATACACATTAACATACACACACACACAGATCTATTAATTTGAGAATTACACCCTAAATTATCAAAGAAACCTAAAATCTTGTCATGAGCACATTATATACTTTTAGTATCTGTAGAGTCTGGAGGAAATAAGAACATTAATAATGAGCAGTTGAAATTGTTTCAAAGGAACATGAATATTTCATGAATATCCTGTCACCTTACCATGATCTTAAGTTACTTGTGCTCATATCTACTTTCTGGGTGACTAGAACAGCTAATGAAATTTTTTTTCCTTATTCAATCAAGCAACTAATAAGCCATTTATTAAGAGTCTACTATGTCAAGCACTGTGCTCAACTTTGGGGATATAAAGACAGTAGAGAGCTCCTGCCCTAAAGGACTTTATATTCTATTAAATAATGCAGATGAGTAATTACAAAATACATACAATGCAAATACAATGTAAGAAGAGAGAAGGGAGACACTGGCATCTCGGGGAATTAGGGAATGCCATATATATATATATATATATATATATATATATATATATATATATATA
>JAJPUD010004841.1:115869-151455 GCA_023553655.1 Myrmecobius fasciatus
ATATATATATATATATATATATATATATATATATATATATATATATAGTACCTGAAGTATGCTTTGAAGAAAATTAGGGTTTACTAGAGTCAGAGGGAAAGAAAAAGTACATTTTAGGAATGTGGAACAGTTCACAGAAATGCATAGAAATGAAATCAAGGTTCAAATTCTACTTCTGTCACTTACTATCTAAATGACCTTGGTAAAGGACTTAACAAATGTTTCAGAAAAGACATTTGACCTCTCTGGTCAAATCAGTTTCCACAAGTATAAATGAGGGAATTGGCTCTGATGATCTCTGCAGTCTCTCTCAGTTTTAACTAAAACCAAGAGCCATGGGTAAACATTCAAAGAGACCAACTCTGCTGTTAGAAAAAAAAAAAAAACTTTCTAACAATATGAGCTGTCCAAAAGTGTAATGTGCTATTCACAAAAGGTTTTCAAGAGATCTCTCCTCCTTTGAGATCTCCAAACTAAAGAGGATGCTCTCTTGGTGGGAAGGAAGATGAATAACACATTTAGATAATAATGAGGGCAAAACTCATGGAGGGAAATTTCATAGGGATGAATTTTAGCCTTTCACCAAAAAACAAAAATGAAACAAAAATCCCAAGCCCATCAAAAGCATAAAATGGAGTCATGATTAACTTCATATGAAAAATATCTATGTTTCAATGGGCTCCAAGTTCTATTAGTTAATCTTATAATGTCATCCCACGTGTACAATCTTAACTGCAGCAAGAGAATTTTGGTATCCAAAAAGACCACAGTGAAAGTCTCGATCTCATATGCCCTGGAAAATCTCATCTCAGGAGTAGTTTATGGAATTCTCCATCCAGTATTTTAGGAAACTGATAAACTTGAAACTATCCAGAGGAGGGCAGCAAAACTAATGAATAATCTTGGTTCCATAGGTGGAAAGGGTGGATATTTTGCCTGGAGAAGAAAAGACTTAGGGGGAGACATCATAATTGACTTTAAATGACTAAAAAGAATCAAGCTTTCTCTGTTCGGTATCAAAGGATAAAATTATAAGTAAACAATGTAAGGAGGTATCTTTAGAACTCAATATGAAGAGGAACAATAAAAGCTAGTCAAAAGTAAATGGCTTCCTTGGTGATTTGGATTATTTCTCCTTATTTGACTTGTTAAGTAAAAGTTAAATATCTTTTACAGGGAATTATTTTTAAATATGTGTTTAACTCACTGCCCCCCAATCCAGCTCTAAGATTCTGTGAACCTTGTTGTATATCTCATTTACTCAACTGACAGACTAATATTTACCAGCCATTGCTGGAGGTATAGTACAAGATACAAGAGTAAATGTCATGGTTTTTATCCCTGGAGAAGCTTACAATCTAGTTGGGATGAAAAGATATATTATCAAAAGAAAAAATATCTTTCAGTGAATTATACATAAAATAGGATATATAAAAAAGAACTCTGCTACAAATCCAAGTCTCAAAAGAAATACTTGCCTATGCTTGTACATTATCAGTTATTCTTTCTTTCTATATTACCCTAACCCCAATGGCTATGCATGTTTCTATGCGGAAGTAAACACAGTGTTCACACAAATTATTTTCAAATTCTTTCAAATGAATCTATGATCTTATCAATGCTGGCACTCTCCTTACTGAAGCAGATAGCAATACATTCATGCCTGCTTAATCTGAGCAACTCTTGTTCATGTTTCCCCATGATTTTAGTGGACAAATCCACATACAAGACTCTAAGTCTTCCTTACTTTTTCCTGACTTCATGGGGATGCGTAAGAGAGCATGGACTATCCAACATATTTCTTTTATTGCTTTTTTTTAAATTTGTAATTCTTTTTTTAAAGTATGTTGCAACATGTCCATGGCTACTATTAGATTCGATATTATCTTCTAAATCAGAACTTGTTAAACTTTTCCTACTCACAATCCCTTCTCACCTAAGAAATTATTATATGCCTTTGGGTATAAAGATGCATAGGTATATAAAAGTTATAAAAATGAAACATTTACTGATAACACTAATTTTGTGACATCCACATTTAGTTATGAGACTCCACAGGGGGACAAATTTCACAGATTAAGAAGTTGAGTTTTAAATTATATTCTTTAGGGAAAAAATGAAAACTACTATGTTTTCTGACTTTCAGAAACAAACATCACTGGAAAAATTCTACTATTAAAATATGGCCCTTGGTTTTATGGAGAATTCTCATTATTAAAGGCCATTAAAGATTATTAAAGGAGCTCTACAGTTTTTTCAGAAGTAATTCAGCCTTTTCTCTTCCTCCTATTTGAATCTGGGACCATCTGCAATGTTTGTCCAAAACTATTTTTACTTATATACAGACAAGTCCATGTGGGTATGTATATAGGCATATACTATGTATTTTTTAGATAAACACATATGATCAGAATCATCAGATTCTGTATCCAAAAAAATCAAGTATCATGAAATGTGTATATGTCTGTATGTATATGTGTGTATATATTTACACATGTGTAGATGGACAGACAGATAGAAAACCTTATTCAGAGAAAACCTCATCTCATAATCCTCTCATTATCACTATTGAGTCTATGCATAAAATAGGGAGACATTTGCTCTTCAAATGTTTATTATCACTTTGCAAAATCCAAGTTGACTCACAGTTCTTCCTGCTTGTAGATAACATTGGACTAGTTCCTAAAGTGTATTGTAGTGTTTCCTGGACAAGATCCATAATAATTCAATGAAGTTTGGTCTAACTATTCACAAAGAAAAAAATCAAGTAGATGCTGTTGCTTCAGGTTTATCATCTGCAATTAAATGGTCAATCCATAATTTAAAAATTCATGTTAATCATATGAATCTGTAAATAGCTCTCACTTGTAACCTATTTTGAAACATACTGGCTGCAATAATGTTTTTTCTTTTAAAAAGTCTGGATGAAAAGTGAAAAAATAATCAATCCTTTAGGTATTTTTTCTATGTGATGTCAGCTTATCAATTTATCATGCCATCAAGAATAAGTGTAAATATTCCTTATAACATGTATGTCACACAAATTTGTTTTGATTTATTTACTTTTGGTGATTAGCATAGAACTATGAGTTTGAGAGACATTAATATTAACCAATTGATTATAAAAACAATGCCAGTCTGTAGGTCATTAGATTAATATCATTCTGAGTTGCCATTTCAAATCATGGATCATTTCCACCCCCTAAGCATTATTATGCACCTAACCTTATAGAATAAAATCTGAAAAAATATACAATTTTCTTATTGACATTCAAAATAAAAAAGCTTTAAAAAAACTCAAGAACAAAAAAAATTTAAATCTATTCAAAAATAGCAAGAAAATATAAAGTATCAAATAATACAACAAAGATTTTTCCCATGACTAAATTAATATCATGCATATAACAATAGTCATTCTATTTGACCACAAATACTACTAACAGGATGCCAGTAAGATGAAAATATGTTATACTTGAAAAACCTTTGGACTACCACTGGAGTTATATTCTGCTAGAGAAATATTCAAGAATGGGGACCTTTTGCCATGAAATGTCTAAGAATCAACTAGCTCTATTGGCAGACTGCCATGATTGAGGTTCTGGCTTTTTTTTTTTCCCAGTGAGAAGTATATAAACTGCTCTACTGATTTCTGAGGTTCTATAAAGATGTTCAATTCACTACTGTACCTATTTAAACTCATTTTCTCCCTAAGACATTTTTCCTAAAACAATCTAGTATCTGAAACCATTTGAAAGGAATCTTTACTTGTCAAGAAGAAAACTAACAGCACTTCAAATGGACAAGAAACAAAGAGACAAGGATTTTGGGCTTGTTTGTTTTTTAAAAAAGAATCTGGGAATATTCCAAGAACCTCCTAGTTTTCTAAACTGTTAGCTGAATCACTCAATCATAAATGGATAACTGAGTCAGAAAATATATTTACCAAAAAGAAGCCCCCAAAATAAACTGCCTCAAATCTAAAAGTAAGAATTGTAAAATTTTGAAAGGTAGGTTTTCATAAAATATAACTTTAATTATTCATTTAGAATAGTTCCCACGTAGGGAAATAATGTATTTTAGAAGCAAATAGGCCTGTGCAGTAGAGATTAGAGGGAACAATTCCCACCCCAAAAATTTTTCACAGATAAAAGTTCAAATAAAATTATTTTGAGAAAAATATAAAAACAGATATAACAATTATTATAAAACATCTTTAAATTCCACTACTTTCCATTTAATTAAAACGAGTAAAATAAGTAAAATATATTTAAAAAATTCAATAAGAACATCTCACAACAAAAATTTATAATGATGATGCTAAAAACAACCTTGACAATCCAAGGTCAATAACCGCCACTGGACCTTCTAAACATTTTTTTAATCTTTCTCAAACAGAAATTTTAATTGCTAAGATTTTCTTTTTTTAATTGTTAAAAAAGGATTAATAATTTGAAGCTTCCCTAAAGTTCTAAAGTATGGCTCATTCCATAATGCTTATTGCAAACAGCAATCTTCATGTTTATTAATTTATACAATGATGGGAAAGTGATAAGCACAAAATTAAAACTATCAAAACCTATAAATTTTAGTCTTCATTATGCTGTATCATCCAGGATATGGTTGTAAAGTTACTAGCAGGAAAATGAAACAAAATAGAAAATTCTAAAAATACAAATCCAGATTTTCTCCCATTTTAATAGTTATCCTGGAAGATTCTAGCAAACTGAATGTCCACTATGAATTTTCTAGCCAATTCTGCCATCATCTTTTAAGAAAGACATAGTCTTAGACTATTTCTTACCTAGGAATTGTCTTTTTTCCCTCTTTCTTTTGTAAAGAGAAGACGGAAAGCTACTCATACTACTTTGATTTCTATATGCTTGATATACAGTTGCCAGATCTCCTCCCTTCCCCAACCCTGAACCCCCATATCAAAGAAATGTGAGGAGGAAGCAAAGAGCTGCTATGGAGTTATGCTCAAAAAACAGAACACCGTAGGCTGGACTAATCCTGCACCTGTGATGTGTTATTCAGTACAGAAATGTAGTCCAGACTGTGGTTGCCTAATACAGCTCAGCTGTTTTTCTGAGTACTCCCTTTGATTGTAAGCTGGCAAGAAATATTATTCCAGCTAAGCATTGAGTTATGTTCAAGATACATGGCATATGACAGTAGAAAGGTAAAAGAAAATGGAAACCATAGGATTAAAAAAAAAGGCACTGACCAGTACAGTATTCATTACCATTTCCAGATGGTTAAAAAAAACTGTCCCTGATGTGGTGTGAAGTTTATATGGTTAATAACATTTCAGTGTTTAGAAACTTAACTTTCCAATTCCTTGTTTTCACTTATAAAAGCAGTCATTCTATCTCCAAGACCATTCATTTATTCAAAGTGTAATTTCTGAATTTCCCAACTCAAACACAAATTATTCTTTAAAATTTTTTAACTAAAAAAATTATCTTAATTTAGCATGGAGCCATGCACTAGTTTAAGAAACTTAAGTTAAATGATAAATAGAATTGATTCTCCATAGTTTTAGATCTTTCAGTTGAGGAGAAACCTACCACACAATAAAATCTGACTAAAAAAAAAACTATTTAAAAGACTGCTGGCTGTACCAGCATTTGCTTAGGCCATTAAGTAGTAGCAAACATGGATAGAAATTCCTGTTTGTATCTCTGTCCCTCATATATGATCATCTAGCCTTTTACTTAGAATAAATTTTTACTTTTCGTTTGCTAACAGCACCTTCCCAAAGGGAAATTTGTCAGTCTGTATTTTACTTTCAAACCTGGAAACAAGGATGGAGAATTATCATGTCTTCAACACCTACTTTTCAGAAAAGTTAGAAATTTCTGGGTATTTTTGGGGGGGAGGGGAATTAAGTCTAGTTTCTAATCCTTAAAGTAGTGTTTTTACAAAATTACGTTAAATTTCTTTAAAATTTTTCCTTCTCTAGAGAGTAGCAGTTATCAGAAAACCAAAGTAAAAACAGATAATAAATATAATCATAGCTTACATTTGTATAACATTTTTGGTAATCGAGACTTTTATATATTATCTGATTTGAGGCTCATAATAATCCCATAGGTTGGAGGAGGTACAAATAGTGCTCATATTAATGGCCTCATTTTACAGAAGAGAAACACCAAGAACTCTGTAAATGAACAGGAACAGGTTCTCCACCATACTAAAAACAGTAGAGGGGGAGGGAGGCACAGAAATCAAGTTCAAGTATCATTACTTTTACCCACATTCAAAACTTGTCATTTTATATATCCTTCACCATCCTAAATTTTTTAAAAGATACAATAAATTATAACAAAATTATTGCTTAAAGAAAGTTCATAGAATTATAGGTTTAAAGCTAATTAGATTGCAGAAAAAATGTACTTTAATCCCCTCACTTTTTAACAGATGAGAAAACTAAGTTTAATTTGGGCATATGGACAGTGACAGAGGACAAAATGGGATCTGAACCTAGATTCTCTGAACCTAAAGTCTAGTATTCTCTTTTTCCTCCTCCCTCCTCCCCCCATACTCCTTTGCTTCCTAGGTTATAAAGGTGAGGTATAGTTTGTTACTGTTTAGTACTGGACTTGTGGTTTCATTTCTTTTGGAAGTTCCTGGTGTGTACACCTACCTTAAAAACTTAAGACATCCACAGTTATTCAATCTTAGTAAAAGCATCCAAAGGTTCACAAAGCTAGTCACATGAAGTCAGGACTTAAATTCAGGTCTTCCTGACCAAAATCAGTTATGTATACAACATACCAGGCTTTCCTCATTATTTTTACAACAGTACAACAGAATTAGCTCTGAAGGTAAATGTGACTCAGTTATTTATTTTTTCATACTTATTAATAATGACAATTAAATCACTTATTTTGTCATAAGGTCATCATTTCTTCTTATAATTCTAAATATGATTTTAAAAACTGAAATTTAAAGCTTTAAAAACTTTTTAAAAAATCATTGAAGATACCTACATATTGTGTCTTTTTGAAAATTCTCTGAGAACAACAGTTCCTGATTTCATACAAAATTTCCACTCTTTTCATTAATAAATTGTTTGCAAAATGGTTGCTTACAGGACAACTGCTACGCAGGTGTCAGGACAGGTAGTATATTTTGAAGACAAAAAACCTCTAGTCAAGTAATAATAAATAACAATTACTTCCTCTCTTTGTGACCTTAAGCAAATCATAACTTTTTGGGAACCCAGTTTCTTCAGGTGAAATAGTAAGTAGGAGAGGGACAGATAGGAGAAAATGAGAAAGAAATAAAAGAAAAGTTGAAGGATAAAAAAAAAAAAAGTAGTGGACTTGTGACCACAAAGACACCTTCATTTGAATCCTACTTCTTAGTAGCTATGTTTAACATGAGCAAATCGTTGAGACTTACCAATAAAATTGTGAAAAAAAAATCTGTAGCATTCACTTCACTAGATACTTCTTTTGAAAACAATGAAATAGCATGCCAAGTATCCCATCAATAATCAACATTTACATAAAGAACAATTTTTTTTACTTTTTTACTAAAAATATCAATTTATACCTTTTATAAGATGTTTAAGATTTTTTTTAAACTCCTTGTTCAGACCACATATCTTAAATTTTGGTTCAGAAAATATGGTCACTAAAATAATGGCTATGCTTGAAAACTGGTATACAAACAGCCTTGCAAGATTTATGCATCTGCGTCTGGCTATAGAGGTCCACCTTGACAGTGAACTTGCTCTTCTATAGGAGAGAAAGAAAACACTGGCTGCCTAACTCCACTAAAAAGGGAAAAAGAAATACAACTCTTAGAGATAGCAACCTAAAGAAAATGGAAGAGAAGCTCTATTGTTCCCTGGGCCCAAAAGAAAGAGATTTGAAAACTTATCTGGGTTCACTTATCTCACCATACTGAGTATAAAGTCTGAACAGGCTGAGGGCGGGGAATACCTAAAATTAAAGAGTCTCTATTCAATAATGGAAGAGAGAGGAGAGGTACACAATTAATGAGAAAGGAAATCAGAAACAATCTAAATAAAGCTTGAATGCTTTAATAAAAGAAATACTTATTAGGCATATTTTTATTCTTTGCATTAAGCCCTCTGGGATATGTGTTTAGCAAAGGAATCTCTGAGTAAACAAATATAGACTAAAATGTCACTTCTTCAGAATTTGAAATTGCTTCCCAGAATCAGCAGAGCTCTGCCATGGCACAGCTCTGCCAAAAGTGGAGTAATATACCTGCCTTTCGACAACCATTCCAATAGAAACTATTTGTTAATACCTTTTGCCAGCTTTATGTATATTAGGTGAAACTTTGGATACATTTTTATTAGCAATCTCTTACTATTAATTCGAAGCAATCTATATTACAGTTATTAAAAGTAATTCTTTTGAAAAGGTTTGGGACAGGTAGCTAAAGCAGTTGGACTGAAAATTATTTCTGAAATAAATGTTAATAATATTCAAAAGGGGTTTATTCAATATGCAATGAAATAACACTAGAGAATTAAGAAATTAATATATGTGCAATAACATAAAATTTTAAAAATAAGAGTAGAAATAGATAAAATAGAAAACAAAAAGATGTACATAGGAATAAAGACTAAATACAAGGATACTTCCTCTCTCTAATCATTGTTTGATATAGCTCTAAAAATGCCAATGATAGCAATAACCTGAAAAAAGGAAGCAACTGCTTATTTAGAACCTACTATGTGAAAGGTACTATGATAAACATTTTGTAAATACTACCTCATTTATTTCTTGCAACAACCCTGGTAAATAGAAGCAATTATTAACATTCCAAATTTGCCCAGGATCACACAGCTAAGAACTGTCTAAGGTTATATTTCAACTCAGGTTTTCTTGATGTCAGGACCTGTGCTCTGTCCATTGCACTATCTCACTGCCTCAAGAGAAAATAAAAATTTTAAAAAAAAGTGGTAAAGTGGAGAAAACATTAGCCTTATTTGGAAATTGTAGAGCAGGTTACTTATTTCTATTTGTCATAATAGAATCAGTTAGAAAAATACACAATATAAAATATATTCACCCACACATTAGCATATCTGTAATAACAAAGCCTGGGGGAAATAATGGACAGAGGAATCTCATTTAGGACTTGGAATACTGTAAACAATTAAATGTCAACCTGCCTACCTATCTTTCTATTTAAAATAGCTTTTAAAATGAATATTTGGAAGTTAAACAACTATACTCAAGAAAAAAAAACATTTCGTTAGAGACATAAAGAATGGTTTAAATACTTGCAAACATTCACCACTCATGGCCAGGTTACATCAGTATAAAAAAGTTATTATACTAGTTAATAGTAAATTATTTTAAAATTGTTACATCAAAATGAAATTTTAATAAATTACATAGAGGAAGAAAGTCTAAATTGTAAGAAACATGATAAATATAAAGTTAGGGACAAACATATTTCAAGGCATCTGATTAGATTATAAACCAATAGTTGCCTAAACTTTATTACTAGCTACAATGAGTTACTAGTTTAAAATTTTTTTAAATAGATTATATAGGACAGATTTGACAAGAAATAAGCATAAACTAAACTCAATAATCTAATTTTTGATAACCCCACATGCCCTAATTGAAAAAACCATTAAAAAAACTGGAGAGTAGTTTGAAAAAAAAAATTTTAAATAAATATCTAATATTGCAATAAACTCAAAATAGATATTCAACTAAAATATCAAAGATTTCAACACAGCTAAGGAATGAATTATTAACTAAATTTAAAAAAGAAAACTTAGAAACAATAATAAAAATAAAATAGATATTTTGTATACATAAAATTGAAAATTTACACTAAAAAAAAATTGATTAGCGGGGGAAAGTCTTTGTATCAAATACCTACGATAAAGGTCTAGTCCCTACTAGGAACTATCAGGATTTAACACCAACATATCAGACCAAAACCAATTCCCTAATACAAAAGTGGCTAAAAGATGTCAACAAGTAATTCTGAAGAGATGTAGAACAGTTATAATCACATGAAATCAATTACAATCAATTATTAATAAAAACTACTGAGATTTCAACTCCTATCAAGAACACTGGCAAAGATAATATAAATTGTAAATAGTATTGGAGAGGATACAGAAAGGCCTACTGATTATACTATGGGTAGATCTGTGAATTTGACTAACAATCATTATAAAAAGCCTGGAACATACAGGCCTGAAACTCAACATCTACAATAATATAAAAGGAAATAAAAATAGATAACTCTAAAACTTAGATGGCTATAATGATCAAACTAGATCCAGAAGAGTAAAAAAAAAAATACAGATTTCTCATTTTATTGAAGACAGGAAGGTCGATGGATGTAGGCCATCACATAGCAAATAGATGAAATGTGTATGTTATTTATTTATTATTTTGCTTATTTATAAGTGGATTTTTTTCCTTTTTAAATCTTTATTGCTAGAAAAACTTAGAGAAGGAATTCAAAAATGTTTTTTTTTGTTTTTTTTTTTTAAATGAGGAAAATGGCCTCAACAAAATAAGAAGTAAATAAATAAATAATAATTATTTTTCACATCAGCTTTGTTCTCTTTTGGGTAATGACACAAATAAAACATAAGGACCAAAAATCAAAATTACCTTAGAGTTTGTTATCTTAAATCTTGGCATGCTATGTAAACTACTAGTACATACTGGGCTGACATTGCTCATGATGTTCTTTTCTTCTACTTCCTATCTTTCATAACAAGAGGCTTCAAAGTCTAAGACATTCTTCAAATATTTTAGTTTCTGGAATTTGAATTTAGGAAATCTAATGCTAAACAGATGACTGGAGCCATTCTTAAGGCCATAGTCAACTTTTATTAACAAGGTTAACTTTTGTTTTCCTTCATCTACTTCAACTCTTCCTTTCTGGAGTAACTGAAACTCCAACACTTGACATTTCCTTTTCTTCTCCTAGATAGTCTTCTCTGGTTTCTCCTTCCAGCCATATACATAGTGCTCCAAGCCCAAAGCATTCCTCAGCACAGCTCCTCTTTCAAATCCTTCAAAACTTTGTTTTCTTCTCAAGCGTTTTAATGACATACTATGACCAAAGATTTCCTTTCTCTTTAATTGAGTGATCTCAAGGTAAACAGAAGAAAGATAAAGAAATGCACGCACGCGCACACACACACACACACACACACACACACACACACACACACTCACTCCCCACACCAAATCAAACAAAAACCCTAAAACCAAAATACTACATAATTAGTCATTACATTTCATAAAGTTCATATTTTCTTTGGCACTTTTATATTTCACAATATATTTCCTGAAGAAAATGGGGTTGACTATAATTTGTTGCTCTTCTCTCACAATGTTTCACTGAGCCAGTTCAAGGAGGAAGACTAGGAAGAAGGCTGGCAGGTGGGCATATTTCCCTCTCGGACCAAAAGGCTGACCCACAGATTCTATGAAACATGCTCACATAGGGATCCAAAATCCCAGCTAGCAAAGCCATGTGATTTATCTGGCTCAACTCTTCAGAGAGTAATATAAGCTTACCTCATTTTGAAAATGTATTAAAGCAAATAAAACATACCATTGAAATCTATTATTTGATTGTTCAATTTGGTTCTTAAGGAGCTTTAGGATAATGCTTATATATGGTAATTTGTCTCTTCCTGAAATTTGGATTCATTACTTTGGATTTGTTTAATTTGAAAGTAATAATAATTTGAAAGGAACTTAAAATGCACTGAAGTTGGTGGCCAATAAATATTGACTTCTATTGTTCTAATAGTGATAACAGAAAAAAAAAGTCCGTCTCTATAAAAGCAAGAGCATTTTTCTAGTGCATCATCCATTTCTGACAAATCAAGCCAAAGTTACTTTAAAAGTTTGGGGAAATGGTAGACAAGAAAATTGTAAATAATGATACGATACTAGTGAGGGATTCCTAATTTTTTTCATGTTGTGGATGGATATCTGGCAGACTGGTGAAACCTTTAGACCCCTTTCAGAAAGAGAGAGAGACAGAGAGACAGAGAGAGACAGAGAGAGACAGAGAGAGAGAGAGAGAGAGAGAGAGAGAGAGAGAGAGAGAGAGAGAGAGTGTGTTATGTGAGAAGGAAATACTACATTTCAGTTAGAGATTAATGAAAACAAAGATAAAAATTTTTTTCCATCCAAGTTCATGTAACTTAGCAAACTATTCCTTAGATCTCTTAAGAACACTTGTACTAGGATAGACACAATGAAAAAGTTATACTATATATCTGAGATTTGCTTTGTCTGACTTTCCAGTATTTGGCCTTAAAGCATTTTATGATCATTTTTTTGTTTTGTTTGTTTAAACCACAAGCTACATAGGGATATGGGTACGTTATGTTTAATAGTAGGTTAAGAGAGATAAAAGATATATTTACTCTTTCCACTGAGAAAAAAGAGGTTTGTCTCATAGACGCCATTCTACACAAAAAACCATGCCATTGTACCAGGTTCTGTTTTCTGCAGTGTTGAGCATGGCTTCACTAAGCAATCCAGTATAAGCAGAGAGATCATTAGTCATGACTAAAAGACACTAGCAGATAAAGTTGACTTATTTCAGGGGCTATTAAGTTATAAACACTATGCTAAAAGCCATTTATCTGAATTTTAGAATAAATAGTTGAACTAATTCAATTAAATAGATGGTAAGAAATAAGCTGCGAATCCCTAAGGCAAGAGCAACCTAATTCTGAAAGAAACAATCTCTGCATTTAATAAAACCAACTTTAGACTATGGGAACACTCTTATGTGAAGCCCCTAGTTCCATCTTTTCAGAAAACTACTAAACTTGGTTATGAGGGGGAAAAAGTTCATGAAAAACAGTTCAAAGCTGATTTAGTAACAATTGGGTTTGCTTTAAAGTAAAAAAAAAAGTCTATGGAATCCTTCTTTCAGTTATTGTAAAGAAAAATTGTTGGGTTACAAGTTTGTCTTAGCAGACTTTTAAGTTTGAATATTAAAGCAAAACTATGTGAAAGTTTAAAATAGCCTTTATTTTTATGGCTATTCATTTGTTTTTATACAAGCATATTGAGCAAGATAAAGTTACCAAATGAAATGAATATGTCAGGATAACCTATCTCCATTTATACCAGAATCTATATAGTTAAGTTGCTTGAGAGAGAGAGAGAGAGAGAGAGAGAGAGAGAGAGAGAGAGAGAGAGTGGAGTGCAATATAATCCTAGCTCTTTTATTCAACAATTATATAGGATAATTTGAAAATGCTAGCCCTGATTATTATGGGAAGAAACAAATCTACTACATTTTTTTTTCTTTCCAGAAAAAAATCAAAACCTATGGGTCTTTTTTTTTCTCCACACTTCCAGATGTCAGAAGCTTTTCAAAACAATTTAGAGGTCATAGAAGAGAACACACAGGTGTGTGTTATGTCAACCACTGAAAGCAACTGAAAGTTAGATTGGAATCTGATCTCCCACTGACACATTCTTGTGGGCATTACAAATGCTCCCTGAAGGGGAGGAATATCACACACTAATACTAATTTTCAAAAACTTACCCAATCTCATTAACCTCTTTTTATCAGTATTGTCCAAAACTTCTCCTTAGGTCATATAAAACTCATTGTTACCGTTTCAAAAAACCCCAACTGATTTTTCTAGGGTCATTGATCATATCCAATTTCAATGGTAATACAATGGGTTTAGCAACAAATATTCATTTTATCACAAATAAATCTTTTATCCATATCCTGAAACCTAAGGAACAAGAAAAAAATATTTTAAGGTTATATTTCTATAAACATATATACAATGAAGGGTCTATTTTTCCCTTAATGGTCAAATAGGCTACTATGAGATGTTGTCATAAATTAAAGATTACAGATGAACAACCTAGGAATCTTCTCATATTTAGAATACTATTCTTGTTATGATATTATGTGTTCTTAAGTCATTACCAACCTATATTAAACACAAACAGCAGATTACACTGGACAGACGTTATGCGGGGAGCACGGTCTAGTGGCCAGAAAAAAAAAAAAACAAAAACAAAAAAACACTTGCAATTAGGTCCCCAGAATTCCACATAAATATAAGGCATTTGGTACCTACTTAGTAAAAAAAGTCATTCAATTCAAGATCAATTTTTGTAAAAGTTTTTATAGTAGGTTTTTTGGGGAAAAGATGTAAAATGACACGGCACATGAATTTTGAGTTATTTTGAATAAAAAGAAAATTCTCTGCATGTGTGTGTGTCTCTTTTTCTGTATATAAATACACACATCTCTTTGAATATTATTTTAGCCATCATCCATATTGTTTTAACGAATCTCTACTCAAACCACTTAGATTATTTTTGGGGAACCTATTCCTAAGGACCATTGCTGCTTTTTCTACCTCCTTTTTCTAGGCCTGCCTCCTTTCCCTCCCCCTCCTCTTCTCTCTCATGCACAAACATGAATAGATAGCATCTTGTTCAAAAAAACACTCATAATTTTCCAAATGACATATACCTTATATAATTCAATTTAAAAGGAAATTTCTATATTTGCACAAAATTAACACTCACAAAATTGAATGAAACTGACATTAATTTTCATTCTAAATTCTATCTAAAGCCTGAATCCTAATAACCAAGTAAAACAAGGGCTCATGGTTGATACAGGTTGAATCATTCTTTTTTTTTTCCCTTTTTACATTTTCTTCCTCAGCTATTCACTCATTCATTCACATGTAAATGATTTCCACATATAGTTCTCAACTCCAAATTTTTCACTGAACTGCATTCTCACATTTCCCACTGAGTACTGGACATCTCTATCTGGAATTAGTACTATTATATAAAATTCAACATATTTAAAATGACAATTGTCATCTTTTCTATGTATGTTGATTGCATGACCCTAGTTAATTAGAGCAATAATCTCTAAGCTTTTTTGACTGCATACTTTGGGCAGTAAAAAGTACAATTAATGTATAGTGATAAATTATATGCATATTTTTATATTATTTAATGTTAGGCAATATTTAAGTGGCTCACTATACTAAATAAAAAGGCTTCACAATCTGGCTATCAGTTTTCTTTTCTTAATTGACACACTATCCTGTCATCTTTTACACTCAAAATAAATGAGATTACTCTATATTTTCCTCCCTAAATGTTCCATTCTCCATATCTGAAGTGGATTCTCCTTCTTTTCTTCTCATCATCTTATCAACTCAGTGCAAGTATAGCTACTTTCCCATTGTTTCAAATGTATTAAGCCCCAAAGGGTATTCTGCTTTTCTCATTAGGTCTCTCTTCATTTCACAAACTGAGTATGATCCTTCCCACATTTCTCTCATGCAATTATTTGACCATTTAAAAAAATACAATATTTTATTTTTCTCCAATTACATGTAAAGACAATTTTAACTGTACACACTTTTTGATTTAGCAATGTGTCTACTGAGCCTGTATCCCAAAGAGACCATAAAAAAGGGAAAAGGACCCACTTGTGCAAAAATGTTTGTTGCAGCCCTTTTTGTATTGGCAAGAAACTAGAAATTGAGTGGATGCCCATAAGTTGGAGAATGTTTGAATAAATTGTGGTATATGAATAGCATGGAATATTTTTTTCTATGAGAAATGATCAGCAGGATGATTTCAGAGAGGCCTGGAGCAACTTATTTGAACTGATGCAGTAAAGTGAATAGGACCAGGAGAACATTTTAAACAGCAGCAGGCTTCCTGCTGGGCTGATGGGCATCCACTCAATTTCTAGTTTCTTGCCAATACAAAAAGGGCTGCTACAAACATTTTTGCACAAGTGGGTCCTTTTCCCTTTTTTATGGTCTCTTTGGGATACAGGCTCAGTAGACACATTGCTAAATCAAAAAAGTGTATACAGTTAAAATTGTCTTTATATGTAATTGGAGAAAATGGAATTGGCTCTTTTCAACAGCGAGGTGATTCAAGCCAGTTATAATGGTCTTGTGAAGGAGAGAACCATCCGCACCCAGAAAGAGGGTTGTGGGGACTGAATGTGGATCATAACATAATATTTTCATTTTTATTGTTTTTTGCTTGCATTTTGTTTCTTTATCATTTTTTTTTCCTTTTGTGATCTGATTTTTCTTATGCAGCATGAAAATTGCTGAAATATGTATAGAAGAATTATATATGTTCAACACAGATTGGATTACTTACTGTCATGGGGAGGTGGGGGAGGGAAGGGAGAGAAAAAAATTTGGAACACAAGATTTTGCAAGGGTAAATTTTTAAAAAATTATCTATACAAATGTTTTTAAATAAAAAGCTTTAATAAAAAATAAAGACAATGTTTAAAATTCATTTAATATTCTAAATTTTCTCCCTTCCTCACATTCCCTTCTCCCTAAGACAGTAAGAAATTTGATACATTTTATTTAGGTGCAATTGTGTAAAATATATTTCCATTTTAGTCATGTTGTGAAAGAAGAAACAGACCAAAAATAAAAGAAATACAAAGGCTAACAGAAGTAAATCACACATTTAAAACTAGAGCCAAGCAGATAAAAGCTAATGACTCTATGAAACATCAAGAATTAGTCAGACAAACTAAAAGAATGAAAAAGTGAAAAAAAATATATAAAATACCTCATTGGAAAAACAGGCGACCTGGAAAATAGATCCAGGAAAGACAATTAAAAATTACTGGTTTACCTGTAAGTCATGACCAAAATAAATAGCCTGGATAGCATTCTTCAAGAGATCATCAAGGAAAATTGCCCTGATATACTAGAACAGAGGGCAAACTGTCATTGAAAGACTCCATTGGTTCATCTCCAAAAAGAGATTCCACAAGGAAAACCCCAAGAAATATTGTTGCAAAACTTCAGAACTATTATCTCATGGAAAAAAATACTAGAGGTTGCCAGAATAAAGCAATTCAAGTATGGAGGAATAATAGGAAGGATTACCCAGGATGTTTAGAAACGGTTTTAATTTCTTAATCTGAAAATTGACTGTTCATATCTAAAGGCCTCATTTCTAAAACATATAAAGAACTGAGTCAAATTTATAAGACAAGTCATTCTCCAATTGATAAATGGTAAAAGTATACAGACAATTTTCAGATGAAGAAATTAAAGTCATCTATAGTCATATGAAAAAATTACCTAAATCATTATTGATATAAATAAATACAAATCCAAACAACATCTCTGAAGTACCACCTCCCACCTCTCAAATTGGCTAAGATGACAGAAAAAGATAATGATAAATACTGGAGGGGATATGAGAAAACTAGAATAATTATGCATTGTTGGTGGAGTTATGAAATGATCCAACCATTCTGGAGAGGAATTTGGAACTATCCCTAAAAGGCTAGAAAACTATGCATAAGTTTGAACCACTAGGCTACTAGTGGATCTGTATCCCAAATAAATCATAAAGGAGGGAAAAGAACCCACATATACAAAAATGTTTGTAACAACATTGGAAAATAAGAAAATGCTCATCATTTGGGAAATGGTTGAATAAGTTATAATATATAAAAATCAATGAAATATAATTGTTCTATAAATTTGAATGAGCTGATTTTAGAAAGGCCTGGAAAGATTTGCATAAACATACTAAACAAAACAAGCATTACTAGGAATACAATAATATTACACAGTAACAAGAAGATTGTGAGATGATCAACTATAACAGACTTGGTTCTTAGCACTTTAGTGATACAAAACAATCCCAATAAATTTTGGATGGAAAATATTATCTACATCCAGAGAGAGAACTATACAGACTGAATGTAAATCAACACCTGCTATGATCCCTTTTTTTCCCCTTTTTCTTCGGTTTTATTTTTCTTTCATAATTTTTTCCCTTCGGTTCTGATTTTTCCCCCTCAAAATGATTTATAAGGATATATGTATGTATATATATACATATATATATGGATATGCATGTATAACCCCCAAAAATAAATTCAAAAAAGAAGTTACAGGTATCATATTTCTACGTTGTAATGTGAACTGAAAAGTTTAGCTTTATGTTTTTTCTTTCCTATTAACCTTTTTATGCTTCTCTCCAGCTTGTATTTGGAAAATCTTTTTTTGTTTGTTTGTTTGGTTATTCAATTCTGGTCTTTTCATTAGGCAGGCTTGAAAGTCTTCTATTTCATTGAATGACCATTTTTTCCCTGAAGATGATTATGCCCATCTTTGCTGGGTAGGTGATTCTTGGCTGTATAATCTTAGCTCTTTTGCCTGCAAGAATATCATATTCTAAGTGCTCTAATCTTTTAATACAGAAACTGCTAAATCCTGTGTAATCCTCATTGTAGCTCCTCAAACAACAACAAAAAATTGTTTCTGATATTTGTAGTAATTTGTCATTGTCCTAAGAGTTCTGGAATTTGGCTATAATACTATAAGGAGTTTTCATTTTGGGTTTTTTAAAAGAGGTGATTCGTGGATTCTTTCAATATCTTTTTTAGCATCTGGCTCTAGAACATCAGGAAAATTTTCCGTGAAAATTACTTAAAAGATGATGCCCAGGCACTGTTTTTGAGAATGGCTTTCAGATATTCGAATACTTTTTCAATTTTTTTTATCCTGGGTGTATTTTTCCAAGATCAGCTATTTTTCATTCAGATAATTCACCTTTTTCTCTAATATTTTTACATTCCTTTGATTTTGTTTGAATGATTCTTGATGTCTCATGGAGTCATTAGCCTCCACTTGTCCTAATCTAATTGTTACAAAGCCATTTTCATTAATTAGCTTTTTATTTTTACCTCCTTTTCTATTTAGCCAATTCTACTTCTTAAGGAGTTGTTTGCTGCTACCCCAGGGCCTGAAGGGAGTCCTGGGAACTTATTTGATGCTGTGCCACGTTATCAAGGCAGAATTGGGGGTATTCTGGCTTAATGCCAGATAAGGAAGCTGGCTGCTCACCTGTTATTGCACTGGACCCTGGTCATTGACCTGCTCTACGTTTTGTACTCTCCAATTGCCTTGTTGTGTGGCACTGCCTGCTATTGGCTTGCCTAGACACAATCAGCCCTAGACTGTACTTTTTTCTTACCAGACATTGCAGAACTTTCTAAATGACTTTCTAAGTTATTTTTGGCTTGAAAATTGTTTTTTGTGGAATTTGTCATTATAAAATTCCTTTTGAGACTTTATTTTCTATTTCTTTGATGTGTGAATTTGAGAAAATTCAGGAAATTTTTTGCCTTATTCTACCATGTTGGCTTTCTGACCACTCTATTCAACCTTTCTAATGTCTCTATTCATATTCTAACTTGTGCTATAATTATTTCTCATCCCTTACACCCTTACCCTCAGCCCCACATACTGGCCATTGCAGATCTTATAATGTTTCATCTTTAAATGAATTTTCCAGTGCCAAGGAAACTTAAGTCACTTAAAAATATTTAAGTTGAAATAAATGATGTAGATTTTAAAACCAAGCAAGAGTATAAACAATCAAAGATCTGGATTTTCTATTTCCCACCTACTCCTCTTACATTTCTAAGATGGCTAGTCCTAGTTCACTAGTAGGTCTTAGTGTCCCACTGGATTTTGAATCCATTAGGAGCTTAGCAAAACTATTCACTAGCTCTATGTAGGAGTATGGTACCCAAGTATACATACAAGGACATGTCTTATGAGCTAAGTTCATCTTCAAACTTCATTTTTTACTTTCTAACTCATAAATCACAATTTTTTTTTCAAAATGCTTCACACACTTCTTAATTACCTCATTCCTTGCCTATTCTAAAGAAGTGATGAGTGCCTCAAATTATATTCAAGAAAATCTAGAAAACAGCAATTGTAAACTTCTACCTCCTTGTTTCTCTAACTTTACATATTCATGTTTTTGGACATGTCTTTTCATCTTTCTCTCTGGGGAAATATCTCTCCTATTCAGAGAATATAATTTATCTTACAAACTCCATTTTTTGCCTTTACCCTCATGAAGAATCTCCATCTCAGATTCATTATGTTCCTAAATAGTTTTAAACCAATAATTTCCCCTAACTGAAACAATATAAATTAAAGAATATTTGGACAAAACATATATAGAGTAACATGGTAAAAAGGGTTAGTAAAACACTAAAAGACTAGAACATGGGTTTTTTTTTAAATTAAAATAAATAAGCTTGAATTTATCAAGCTTATGTGAGGTCATAAAAGAGGGAAAAGATGTGTAATCAGATGTAATCTCCTAAAGAGTCAATTAGTCAAGAAAAGTTATTACCAGATTGGTATTTCAAATTAGAATTTCAATATCAAGAAAAAACCTCAGAACAGTGGGAATTAAAAGTTACTCTGGTGGTCTATTTTTAACATGTAGTTTGTATCATTTCTACAAACATGTTTTATGCATTAGCCATAAAGACAGTGACCAGGAAGCTTTCCAGTTATAATTGTCTTGATATAGAGAATGATTCATTGGAAGCCTTGTTTATAAAAGCTTACATTATAGAAATGTATAACTTGGAAATTTCATTTAATATTCAACTTTTTATTGCATAACTTCTACCTGTTAAAAATGCAATTCCCTGGCTGTTATAAAATATCTGCCTCTTATAAAACTTTCCACTGGATAATATTCCTTTCTTCATTTTGCACCAGGCCCTGACTACTTCCTTTTGGGGAAAATAAAAATATGCACATATAGACTTCCTGAAAACATTCAGAACTACACACAAGCACACCAGTCAAGATCATGAGAATGACCTTAGTACTTTAAGATTTATTTTATATAATTTTAGATCCTACTGATATTATCCCCATTTTATAGATGAGTACTTTAATTCTAATTATATATATATATATATATATTTGAGGTAGATCTCAAGAATTTCAACTCTAAGTTTGATAACCTGTGCAAAAACAATCGTTTCCCTTTTTTGAAGATAATGAAACCATTCAGAAAAGTGAAACAATTTGTTTAGGGTCAAATAGCTCATTATTAATATGGCAACTAGTATCTGATTTCCTGACATCAAATTCATCTTATCTTTTACCATGCAATGCTAATTTAATGACATCTGGTTCCAGGTATATTTAATGTTTTAGGTTTTTCTTTTTAATTGTTCAATTTTATTTTCAATTCCAAATTTCCTTCCTCTCACCTCCTTCAACTTTAAGAAAGCAAAGGGAAAGAAAAAAAAATCATTACAAAACAAATCTTCACATTGTCTATGTTCAAAACCAACCCAAAATATAACATAATCCTCAATCTGCATTTAATCTATCACCTACAATCTGGGAAGAGCAACAGGTTTCATTATGAAAGCTCTGAAATTGTGGTTAGTTAACATAAGGATCCCCATTCTTAAGCCTTTCAAAGTTCTTTCTCTTTACAATATTACAGTTAATGTATACATTGTTTTCTTGGTTTTGGATTATATCTGTAAAAATCTGTTTTGATATGCTACTGCAGTGTTGAAAACTTTTATAGAAAACCTTTGTTTGTCTCTGCAGTTCTCTTGTATATCCTACTCTAATGCAAGTAATATTTTATTCTAAACATTACCATCTGTAAGTTGTGATGCTGTTCACCTATCTTTCTGTTATACTATCTTCTTTCACATGCAAAAGAATCTAAACTGCATTAGTCTTGAGGCTATTTACTGTTGTTACTCCTTTCCTCTTCTAGTTGTCGTCATCTTTTACTACTACCCATATATCATTTGGCAAAAACAGCACATGAATCTGTCTACAGTAAATACATGTTAGTCACCCCCATAGTCCTAGAAAAACAGAAAAGTACAAAAAATGACAGGAGTACATTTAAAGAAACTTGGAGTAGAAAGAGACCCCAGAGACTATCAAATCCAAACAGTTCCATTACAGTCACCCTCCCACAACATTCTTGAAAACTGGTCATCCGGCAAATGTCACTGTGTCTAAATATAGAAATATAAATATATATTGGAAGTACCTATGACTGTGTGTGTGTGTGTGTGTGTGTGTGTGTGTGTGTGTGTGTAGCTACATGAGGGTACTGAATCAATAGAGTGTTTAATGGGTAGAACAGTGTTTGAATTTTTAAAAGGCTGAAAAGCTCATTTATATCCACATCCTTCAAAGTTCACCTCTATCTCAAGAAGCTCCCATTCAGAAGTGGTCATTAAATTAACTGACCTTCTCAGAGGAGGCAAATTGTCTGACTATAGCATCTATGTACCAAAGAAAGTTGACAATGGCCTAAAAATCTAAATAAGAACAGCTTTTCCTAGAAAGGCCTGGAAGAAAATGGGGGGAGGAGGGGCAGAGTCCCTGTATCTTTGAACTTTGATTCTTTCCTGGAGGCCTCAATTGACTATTTAAATAATCTTTCAATGGGATCGCATTATATTAGTGGTGAAGAGGATGTTAAACTTGGAGTCAAGAAGACTAGAGGTCAGATCCAATCTCCAATTCTCAAGAGCTGGGGAAATCATTTAGACATTGTCTGCCTCAGTTTTCCTATGTGTACAATAAGGATTAAATAGCACTTACCTCCTAAGGTTCACAGTTAAGAGCAAATGAAGTAATAAATATAAAGTGTTTTGTAAACTTCAAGGGGACATATGAAAGGTAACTGTTACTGTGTTATTAACATTAAAAAGGTTTTTTTGTTTGTGTTTTTTATTGTCTTTCAGATTTTTTTTGGTGTGATAACTAGTTTACCACAAATCATCCCCTTTATTTTTTCCTGGGTTTTTTTTTTTTTGTGTGTGTGTGTGTATTTTAATATTAGGTAAAAAAGCTTTCCTTTAAAAAAAAAAAGGCAATACTCAATTGGAAACATACTTATTATTCAATTCATGATTATTTTCTTTCAATTTATATTAGTGACTTGCTACTCATTTTTATAAGATGAACTTCCCCTATATTATCTAATCACACTGAATGTTTCTAAGATTAGTCTAGTATACATCTCCAGAGTTTAGCTTTATTCTTTTTACTAAGAAATGCAAAACATTTGCATGTTTTGCATAATAAAGGCTGTAGAATTCAAAAATAGGAAGATAAATATTTGGAACAACTAATTAAGATGATTTTTAAAAATCTGCATAAAAACAGAACTGTTGCTTAACTGTGAAATGAACTGAAGAGCATCATCTGTCCCTCATTAGGGTACCAAATTTATAGCGGATGACCTGGTTTTGAAAACTGGGTCTACCCCTTACTAGTGGTATAATATTGGGCAAACCACCTACCCTCTCTCAGCCTCAGTTTCTATAAAATGGTAAGGTTAGACAAGAGGAATTCATCTACTCCATACACAGTTCTAACTCAATGATCCAATGATGGTCCATCTGTTAATTCTCTATAAACACTCAAACTGGGTCACCGTATTTCCAGAGGGATGTTTTGTGGAATTCTATGACAATATTATTATGGTATTGCTATACATCTGTGAATCGTTGAAGATTAAATCTTTGAATATTTCAAGTTAGGGGTAAGCCAAAGAAGGGATACATGGCAGAGTGGGAAAAGATCAGAATATTCATTATTCTTATTCTTTTTATTCTTATTATGATCAATGAAGATTATGAATAAAAAAGGAGTGGTGATGGTTATATAATGATAGCAAATAAAGATCAATGGATAGTCAGTGTATTCCACTGGCACTTATATACTATCCAAATGGTTTTAGAGGAAGTCTCCTTTCCTGTCATGTGAACTCCAGTCAAGGATTAATGGGAAGATGAGGATAAAAATTTCATAAAATGAAGTTAGGCTGTTATTTCCAACACTGAAGGCTAAGCTGACAAATGACAGATCTTTTCTAAGGAGAGAAGGAATTTCAGGCTTCTAGTTAGATGAAACCCTTGCAAAATAAAACTCTAAGTAAGTGGCTGTTATTAGCATTACAGTAGATTACATTTCTACACAAAGTTTCAGAACCTGAAATGATATATGTAGAATCCACTTATTCCACATTAATACAAAGAATTAATATCCCACTTGCTTAATCATACACAATTATGCAATAGTTTTCTGAATTGCATAGTTGCCTTTAATATTCATGACAACTAATAACAATAATAACAGTCATATCTAACATTAGTATTAGATATAAAATTCTCATGTCATTTCTTTACAATTGCTACCCCCAAAATAATACTTAGTAAACCATTGGAACCATGGATTTTAGATAAGCTTAATGGTATAGAAGAAAAAGATCTTAATTCTGGATTCAGAGAATCAGAGTTCTGATTTCAGTTCTGCTACTACCTATCACTGTAGGCACACCATTGCTCAGAGTTTCAGTATCCTCAATTAAAAATAAGGGAGTCCAATTAAAGGATCTCTAAGGTTTCATATAACTACTATAATCCTAAGATGATATTTCTGATTATATAATATCAAGTTCTACAGGAAATTTTTCACAGACGTTTTGGGAAAAATTTGGGAAAAAAAATAACTTGATGGTTTTGTGAAAATGTGATGTGGAGATGTCTGCTAGAGATTCCCCTATAAAAAGATGAGGCATTAGAAAACAGTTCAAAGATGGTTTTCTTGCCTCAAAAAACAAAAATAATTAATTTGTCTTTCTTGAGACACTGCCTCATTACTAGTGATTAGAAAACATATTTCTGTCTTTGAAGAACATAAAACCTTTATAGGCATACATTTTAAACTTCCAGTGTTCACTTATCAGTTTGAATTTAAAAGCCCTTCCCATTCTGGCCCTGGTCTGCCTTTGCAGGCTTAAGGCAAGTCACTTTCTTTCATGCACTCTGTGTTCCAGTCAAACTGGATTGCTTGCCGTTTGCCATACAAAACACTGCCTTTCACATCTTTGTAAATCGGGACTGATTGTTCCCATGCCTGAAATGTCTTCTCACTCTCCCTCCCTCTGTCACTTCTGCCTTGCACAATCCCTAACTTAGAAGATACAAAATGTATTTTAATCTCCCCAATTCCTGGTTCCCTGTAGTCCCAAATTATTTTGTGTGTATATGTGTGTGTGTGTACCTACATGTATATACATGCACATTCCTATATATATACTATATATATATATATATATATATATACTATATATATATATATATATACACACACACATATAAATATATTTAAATTTAGTTTTCTGTGTATGTGTTCATTTTCTCCCTATGAATGCAAGATCCTTGAGGTAAACATTCTTTTTTGTCTTTTTTTATTTCTAATGATTAGCACAGTGCCTATCATATAATGGGTATTTAAAAATGCTTGATGAATTGCTTTTTGAACACTTTTTTTTAAGCCATAATGTTCTTTTACAATGTCAAAAGGACAGAAACTCTGGTCTTATGAAGGGCCAAAATTAAAGGCAAGAATATAGAGCAATAAGTTTGAATATGAATCTATAAAGTCCTCTATTTACAGCAAATCTCAAACTTCATATTATAAAAGCATGCTAGGCATGTTCACAGAATATCATTGCCTTTTCTTTTATCTGCTATTTTTGAGAATAAAATATGTGGATAAAAATAGGGAAATTTCAAAGTGGTTTTCTTTTTTTTTTGTTGTTGTTGTTGTTGTTGTGGTGGTGGATTTGTTTTTGTTTTTGTTTTTGCTGAGGCAATTGGGATCAAGTGACTTGCCCAGGGTCACACAACTAGGAAGTGTTGAATATCTGAGGCCAAATTTGAACTCAGGTCTTTCTAACTTCAGGGCTGGTGCTCTATCCACTGAGCTACCTAGCTGCCCCCAGGATGCTATTTTTTTAACCCTTATGATAGCATAAATTCAAATCAGGTCTTTATCAAAGTATTCCATATCAGAGGCCAAACTTGTTTTTCAAAATTATGTCAATTAGACTTGAAATGTTTGTGCAAATTATCTTGCAATTTATCATTAAGTAGTAGCATGGGACCTGAAATCAAATCTCAGTTTTGAACCCCACCTCAGATAGTAGCTGTGAGACCAGTCACCTAAACTCCTAGTATCTTTTTCATTATCTATAAAGGAAGAATATTAACAATAATATTTGCATCCCTCGACAAGCATTTTTCAAATTTAAAATACATATTAAAATATGTATACTTTGTAAAGGTATATTTATATATCTTCAAAAAACATAGGGTCACCATGATGAAGAATTATGAAAATGTTTCAGAAAGGAGTATTTTGGCTTGACTGAAAGTGCAATGGATTGGTTCATGAAATCTTTAAGCAAGATTTGTAAGTTATTTGTTGACTGTGTGGCAAAGGAAATACTCATTCAAATATAAGACAGACCAGATAGTCTCTGAATTCTCTTCAAATTCTGGGATTCTGTATTTCCTTAATAAAGATAAGTCTGGGGTTAAACAGTTTACCAACCAAAAACAAAAAGTCTAAAACATTTCTCTCCCTCCACCTCTGATAAATTTCCAATTTGGCTCTGTCTTCCTCTTCTCTGCTCCATCAAAGTGTGTAGATTCTCCTGTTCCTATGTCCAATTTAGGTAGGGCTACACAGAGAGTTGGAATAGGAGGAGTTTATGAGATTATGCAACCAGACAAAGGGAAGATCATACATTGTTATCAAGAAGCCAACAGACTAAAATAAGTTCATTTCCTGAAGTAAATGTCATAATATGAGTGTTAATGGCTGAGTTTCATAAATTCTAATGACTGGAAGTTATCACCATAAGCATAGGGTTGTCAATCTCAGAAGTATCTTGAAGTCACAAAAGTTACAATGAATATTAGTTCATTGTACCTAGTTAAATGTCATGCTGTTTATTTGGGGTTCTAAAGTATGTATTAATTGAAATTTTCAAACTCTGTAGCACAAATAGTCAAATGACTTTGAGAAAATTATCTCATGTATATAGTGATTGTTAAATAATATTCATCTGTGATACTCATATCATAACTTGAGCAGTAATGTCTAATTCACCACTCAGACAAACCTAGTTTCCTAAAAGTTATCAACACACAAAAGCAAATATTTTTCTAATATAAAAGAATGTTTCTGGGACTGCTTAATCATCACTCTGGCTATAAAATAGATCAGGGACATTCTGATCACAGACTCTCTAAGAAAAGCAGATGGCAAAAGCAGTAAACATTTCAGGAAAAGTTCCAGGAGGAACTATGACTAATTGTGACTAAATTTATGAAGTCAGTCTTCAAGGTAAGGTTTGAGTTAGGCAGATCACTAAAGTATTTTTGTGTTGTGCAAAATATAAATGAAGAAAATTTGGTTATTCTCCTTCAAGGGATAAATTTATCAAGAGGATTCTATTTTTTTAAACTTTTTACAACTGGAAGAACTCAAGTAGATATTAAGTGAACAACAGGATTGGCATGTATAACAAGTCTCATATCCTCAATTTCATAGGAGACCTTGGGAATTACATAAGCACTGCTATTATTACCCTCAGGAATTTGCACTTCATTTATTAAAAAAGAAAAAAAATGATTCAAAGAATTACCCTAAAATAAACATTCTTTACTTTCTTTAGTCATTTCTTATTCTGAGTAAAAGCCTACTTTCTAACTTCATCATGTATCTATAATAAAGAACAACTAAGGAAAATGATTTGCAAGGAGCCAGTGATTCAGGAAATATTATATATTGAATATCTATTATATACAAGGGATTACATAATTCTCATTTAATTTTAAAACTTTATTTTCTTCCAAGTTTCAAATGTGGAGTTCAACTTCATTTAGTACAAAGACAGCTGATATACTGGCTTATTCCTTATATTAGAGAAATTCTGCGAGCTAGTCATACTACAAGAAAGATGGAGGGAAAAAGAAATAAAGGAGAAAGATAAGATGCAACTAGTTAGGACTTTGTGAGAATCAGCTTTCTTTTTGCTGTACCCAATCCAGCTAAATGACAACATGATGGCAACAGTTACATACCTTAAGTAAGGTAGATTTTCTTCAAAAGTCTTAAGTCACTGTTAAAAACAGGGACTATTAAAGTATCATTTTTTTAGAATTAAAAAATTAGCTTATACAATTCTTTTAAATCATTTTTCTCCTGAAATGTTAGTCTGAGGAAATTCAGAAGGGAAATTTACAAGTAAACATAGTACAAAAGAATAAAACTGAAGCTTTTACATATAAACCCCAGAAGTTAATATAAACAAGTAAAAAGAGATTACAAATATGTATCCATAATGCATATATGTTCTTTCTGGCAGTTCGTGTGATAGCCTCAATCTTGAAAAGCTTCAGGAAAAAAAATTTTTATTTCTGAAAATTCTGCCAAAAGGTATAGACTCTCTTTGAGCCTTTCAAAAAAATCAAAGAGAAGGAAAAAAACATACCCTGTCACATAGCCAAGCAAAGCTCAAGATAACAGTTAAATTTTTTTTAGTTTGTTTTGTTTTTGACAAAGACTCATGATGTCATCCAAAGAAGGACCACTGTATAAAGAATTTCTCTATTTAGGTATACCATCATCTCTTCAGTGATAGATTTATCCAATGATGACCAGAAATAACACTAATTATCTTATGCTAATTATATAAATATGTTAAATGCTATATTTATTATAATTAAATAATATTTAATTATCATTACTATAGCTAGCATTTGTATAACATATTAGGATTTGCAAAGCATTTTTACACTTTATAATTTACCCAGTCACACAGCTAAGCATCTGAGGCTCAGCATATTCTTTACCATGCTACCTAATTGTGTTAAAGTTTTCCTGGATCTAAGATGAGTTTTGTGGCCTTGAAATCATAAGCTAAATATCATTAATACACCCAGAATATGTATTTCACTGAACAATTCTCAGAGTAGGAAAGTTTTCCCAAATAAAAGGAAGAATACTAAAAAGATCTATAATTAGATGAGTTGATTTCAAGTTATGCTTTTTATGCTTATTTTGTCTTTTTCATTTTCAAAAAATCTCCAAGTTTCACTTTTATTATCTGTGTATATCTTGTTAAACATACCATTCCAAGAATGCACCATACCCATTTTGGAAAAGAGACTATGGGAAAGCTGTGTAGGAAATATTGGTTCAAGGAGAGTTCTGGAAAAGACATGATTTTAAGTGGAAGCAGTTTGATTGAAATTGAGTGTTTATTCCCCATCTTAAGAACATTTGGAGTGCTGCTAGTGATAATTTATTTATGTATCCTCTCTGGAGTGTGAGTGATACAGAGGATGAGAACGATGAAACTTGACTTAGTGAGACTGCACACCTTCGACATATTCTTCACCCCAGCCCCTACCCAATCAAGGCAAAAACTGTTGTATTAACTGTGCCCTCTGATTTTTAGATAAAAAAAGCCTTTCCTGCCCTTTCAGTCAGACATATAGTGCTGCCTAATACATCTCTAATAGAACTTATTGTGAGATAGAAAAATGGACAGGTGACCAACTGACTGATTTATACCAAAGCAATTTTCATCTGTACCTTTCTCCCAATCAGTAAGTCTTTAGCCACACCAAGATGATAAATAAGAGACATACATAAAAGCACAGAGAATGACTTTAGTCTGAACCATCATTCCCCTAGATAATAAAAACAGAAAATACAGACACAGACACAGTCACAGACAGAAAATAGGAGTAGTTGATGAGAACTCATTTTATAGAAGAATACAGCATAGTCTTTTATTTTAATTTATGGAATAAAATAATAATGTTCATGACACAGTACAATAGAAAGACCATTGTACATGAAATTGCAAAAGCATATTTTAATTTATGTAAGATATTACCTGAATGTTTGATTATCTCTTTGTTGTTTGAGCATATAAACAAAGCTAGAAAATCTGATTAGTTAATGCCAGGTCAACACTCAATCAAAGCAGTCACAGAACAGTTATCTATGCTCCAAAGTAAAGAGTAGGGCCCTCCATTAAGTAAGCCTGGAATTAGGCTTCCCAAACATCCATGAAAGGAATGTTTGTCCTCCTGAGGAATGGATTGTCATTGGCCAGTCCCTATTACTCAAATACAACACATATTATACAACATGTATTTAATTTTGCATGCCAGAAGTCTAGTATAAAGGAGAGAGATTTTTTCTAGGTGGACTTTCCTAGTTCTCCAAATGGTACCTACATCAATAAATTCACATGTTCTCTGAGGACCCTCAGATCTATGTTCTTTTTTAAATTATTAGTAATAACTTATTCTTATTTATTGTATTTATATTAAAATAGAAGTACTAATAGTAGTTCTTTAAAGTGTACAAGGTTCTTTTAAAAATATTGTCTCATTTTATCTTCACAACAATCCTGGGAGTTGAGTGTTATTAGAAAGCGGAGGCCCAGAGAGATTAAGCCCCCTGCCCTGAGTCAAATGTTAGAGTCTGGATTTAAACTCAGGTCTTCTGAACTGCAAGTCTGTAAGTTCAACAAATCAGTAGTTTTTAAAAGTACTTCAAATATTTTATTAAACTTTTTGAAGTAATCTGGGTGAATGAAGAGGTAGAAAGTCATATTGCAGAGAATTAAGAACAAAGTGAGAGGAAAGGAAGTGAAAGCATCTAGAATGGATGATTCTTCTAAAGAAATTTAATCCCAAAGGGGAAGAGAGATATGAGGTGAGGTTGGGGAGGACTGGGAAGATCTGCATATACTTACAGATAATAGGAAGGTAAAAAGTAATAGCACTTTTACTGGTTTCCCTAAATCAGATATTTCAAATTAATCTCTCTGGAGCCTATATGTATTTAGTTGTTTGAATATAGTGTTACTCATCAGACATGCATTCCTTGAGAGACAACCTCTTTAGCATTTCTTTGAATTCCCAGGGTTTACCATAATGCTTGGCACATAGTAGGTGCTTAATATGTATTTACTAATTATCATTTATTCAGATCAAGAGAATCATCATCGATAATGAGGGAAAGATGACTAAGAATCAAACTCTAGTAACATATATTTAGATAATTTACTGAGACAGGAAAGTAGCCCAAAAAATAATGGAACATTGGGCTGAAAAATGGAAGATATGAGTTCAAATCCTGCCTTAGATATTGTGACCCTAAGCCAATTAACTTTTCTTACTCTCACTTTTTAAATGAGGATTAACATTAGCACCAATTTCTCTGGGTTATTATGAGGATCAAATGAAATGACATACAAAGACTTCTGCAAATCTTAAAAGTGTTCATAAATGCAAAGGGGGGCAACATGGATGGAGCACTGTCCTAGAGGTGAGAAGATCTGAATACAAATGTAGCCTAAAACATTTACAAACGGTTTGACCTTGAACAAGTCACTTGATCTAAAGAGGACCCCAGTTCCTCAACCAGAAAATGAGCGGGAGAAGGAAATAGCAAACCACTTCAGTACCTTTGTCAACCAAGTCAGTATCCAAAATTTCAAATGGGATGATGAGTCAAAAACTAAACAAATAAATATCTAATATGGTAGTTCTATGATTAAGAGATATACATATGTGTGTGTATGTGTGTGTGTATAACAAAAACTAACTCTAACAAGACCAAACACCTTATATATGGCCATTAGCTTAGCATTGTCTCTCAACATATATGCTCATGTGGAGAAAATCTGAAATGATTTTTCTATGATACAAATTGGATATACTGAATTTTCCTCTTATTTTATGAAGACTGTTTCAACAGCCTTGCTACCTACTGCCAGAGTAAAAATGTACTGTTGTGATGATTATTTCATAAACCACTAGGTGTAGCTAAATCATTACTGTGTCATCTGTGCAAAGACTTTACTTTTCAAAATGAAGAATTATTTCATAAAATTGTTTCCCTACCACTCCCTCCAAACACATAGCAATCCAGTTCTTTCACTGCCTGGATTCAGGAAATATGTTTATAAAGGGTGGGCTATAAATCTGATCCAAGTACCAACAGAACGATGCAATCCAGGAGGCCCAAATAAATGTAAACTATTCACTATAGTTTAGTATAAATTATTTTTTTAGCCAAGCAACTTTCCTTGTGCCCTGATTGGTTTTTAATTCAACTATTCCAACATACCTTTAGGGGCATTCTAGAAGCAGAAGTCTGAAGTTTCTATTTAAAGGCAAAGAATTGCATATGATTTATATTTCTAGTTTGAAAAATGCCTTATTTTGTAAGGACTCTGTACTGAAAACAACTTATTGTTTAACTACTGACTTCAACCTCCAAATAAATAAAGTCTAATGAAGGAGAAAGGTCAGACCTGCAATAAAAATTGCTGAAGTTTTCCTTTCTTTTCTCGCTTTCTTTCTTTTTACCATAGCTGTTCAAGTCAGAATTCTTTTTTTTTTTTTTGGCTAAAACATATGAACTTTATTTGAATTTCAAACTACAAATTCCAATATAGCTTCAGAAGCACCCTAAGAGGCTGCTAAAGCCATTTGTTTTAGCCCTATTTTTATGCTTTTAAATGACTTAATAATTTTTATTGGGGGTGGGAAAGTAACAAAGATACACACATGTTTTTCTAGAGTAAAACTTGGAATTTCCAGAGATGTATAAATACTGAAAAACTGACATTCCAAAGTCAAAATATTTCAGTTTAAATATAAAATATTTGCCTTCCCCAATCACTCAATTTGTTTTGTTAATTATTTTCTCTTTTCCTATACCTAGCTTAATTGCATATATTTATTTACTTCTTAATTCCCCACAAGGTTGAAAGGTTTTTTTGCATCCCTAGTCTCTGGCACAGTCCCTGGCATATAACATGTTACTGATTGACTGAATGATTTTCCTTCTTTTTTTGCACTGACTACAGAAAAGTTAAAAAGAAAGCCAATGAAGCAAATGTACGGCTTTTCCTTACCTTCAGCTCTTTGTTGCTTCTTCATCATAAAAGGATCATCTGTTTTTCTTTTGTTCCATATAGTGCCTAATGTGAAGCACATGATTTAAAAATATCCCCCAAATTGATAAGATTTTTTAAAAATATATTTAATGCTTGGGATTCTGCCCATAATTGAGATGTTCAGAAGAGATATTGAATCAAAGAAGCCAGAGTGACAAGTGCAACTCAATTGTTTAATATTCAACAAACATTTATTAAGAAATTGCTCTGAGTCACAAACAGTGCTCAGCAATAGGATAATAAAGGCAAAAATGAAACAATCTCTACCCTCGAAGACTTTATATTCTATAAAAGGAAAAGACAGCAGATTCCCTATAGATGGGCTACCCTTGTAAGTGAAATAAAATAGGATTGAATTCTGTTTAACATATACATAAATTTGGATGTAAAAAAAATTACATCTTAATTTTCACTAACCTCTAACTGAAATTTAACATTTCTTTCAATTTTGAATTAAAAAATTCTTTTGAAAAGTCTTCACTGACTGTCAAAGGGACCCATGACTAACAAATGATGATATTTAGCATCATTAAAATTCATGATCACTCAAGGGATGTTGGCCCATTTAATATAAGCAGGGAAAATAAAATAAATAAAGAAGACACACTGCTGAAATAATAACATGTATTTCAATGGGGCAGTTTATGAGGTTATACTATGTACATAGCTTTGAAAAGACATTATGCATGGACAGTGAGTCAGAGTAGAATAGAAGAGTGGGATGGAATGCATTTGGTGAATGAAGCTATACCCTGAAGAGAAAAAAAGTCTATATTTTCAATAATGATATTATTATAATAGTGTTATATGGTTATAAAGCAAGAAGCATCACCATTTGTAAAGCATCCAAAGGTATAATGGTATAATGCATGGCAAAGTTATAATGCATAGTAGATACAAGTAGATTTGTATATAGTGATATTCTCTCTAGATAGATAGATATGTGTGTGTGTATATATATATACATATATATATATATATATAAAGAGAGAGAGACAGAGACAGAGACAGAGAGAGACAGATAGCTATAGTATATACTAGATAACACATAATCAACAATGAAAATTTTAAGACTTATGAAGTGAAAAGATAGTCAGGTGCTAATGTAAGAAGAATGAAGAAAAACTAATAGATACTACTGGCATTTACAGAATATTAAATATCCTAGATTAGGATTTCTTAAACATTTTCCAATGGTGAAATTTTTTTTACCTGAGAAATTTTTATGTGATTCCAGGTATATAAAATATTTTCACAAATCAAACATTTATTGATATTAATTATAATTTTGCAACCCTCACATTCAGTTACATGAACCCATATGATGTCATACTCAAATGGAAATAGGAGCCACTGAATCCTATATGAGAACATCTATAAGTAAACAGACTTAGAAAATCACATGTGAATATTATCTATGTTTTATTGTATTTTTATAAAATTATATATTAGTCTATTTTGGAGTGTTCTGAACCTCATAAAGTCAAGTGGCCATGTAATTAATAGTTCTGTCCTAGATGAAAACTTCTTGAGGTTTGAGAAAATCCTCTCTAAAGAATTTATGTAAGTAAATGGGCAAGAAAGAATTGAATGAAAAAGTGTGGTTAGGCTGTGATCTAGACCAATGAAAGTATTTGGTAAAAGATAATTGAAATTAGTTCTTAACCTTGTCTTTAGTAATAAAATATTTACATTTTCAATTTTCCACAGGAGTAGGAAAAAATAGAAATTATTTCCTTCATTCTGTACAAACAAGAAGAGTTGAAGCCAGTCTTAGAGTAATTGGTACACTGCACAAAGTGTACTTTAAGATATATCATTTTAAAAGGGGGGATTGTAGGTGCCATTCACAAAGTATCTAAAATTCAAGTCCAGTTTTCAGCCAAAAAAAACTTTCTCAAGGAAATTTATGGAAACAAAAGCAAAAATTATTTAATTTATCCCACGATGCCTCTGAAGTGAGTGGATTCACATTGCCTAAAATATTTTATTTGTCCTTAATGTTCTGTTGTTTATGTTTAGCAAAGAAAAATGAAGAAATAAATTCTTCACTGAGATATGTAGGAGAGAGAATCTCTGAGGGAAAATAAAATGCCTTATCTTTTCTAAGTGGATATCAAAAAATCTCAGTAGAAAAGATCAAAAATTAAGCATCTTTCTCTAAAAACAATGTCCAATTTTAATAAATACATCTGTTTAAAGATGTGAATGCCAATGGGTATATGTTAATTCTGTTTCCATTTCTGAATACCATGGACAATTTGTAAAATCAAATGAGCTTTAATATGTTTAACAGACAATTCAAATGAAAGAGATAAGAGTAAAAAATGACTTACTAACAATTTTTGTACAAATATTCTAACTAAACAAAGTATTAATATGTCATTTGCATAATATGTACATGACTATCTATATCCCAAAGAACAGTAGAAGATTTTTGCTTCATGCAAAACTAATCTATTACCAATTCTCAACTACCTATAGGACTAAACATCAACTCCTCTGGCTTTTAAAGTCTTTCACAACCTGGCCCTAAGCTAACTTCCCAGACTTGTTATTACACATTAGGCCCCTTCTCACCCTTTACATTTTAGCCAAACTGTCCTTCCTTTTCACAATATACAACACTTTTCCCATCATTTCTGCTTGCTTTGAACGATTTACATTTTGTTTAACTTTCCATACTTTTGTTTTGATTCTCCTTCCATAAGTTTCTTGAGCACAAGAACCAAGTCTCATATGTTTATGGGTTCTCACATACAGTTTATTACACTGTCATCTGAATAGAAATTATAAGGAACTTGAAGAGGAGAAAGAATGGAGAGAGAGAGCAAGAGAGAGAGAGAGAGAAAGAGAGAGAGA